>CAUYRH010169112.1:0-64402 GCA_963574655.1 Perodicticus potto
CCTAGAGGAGGAGACGGGGAAAGACCGGGAGAGGAACGGAGAGAGCTTCTCTCTCCCTACTTGAAATCTCTCCCACTACCAGGAGCTTTGGTGTTTTCTGTATTCTTTTCTGTAAATCAATTCTGTCTTATCACGGATGGGCGGGGGGCGGAAATAATGTAATGAAGAATAATAAAATACATGTATTTAAAAAAAAAATGTAAAAGTCATTCTTAGCTCATAGGCTGTACAAAAACAGGCGGCAGGCTGGACCAGCCATGGGCCAGAGTCTAACACAAGCAGGTCTCCCGCTGTAAGCAGTTTTTAAGCTTAAAGCAGCTTTTAAGCTACAGTGAGACGTGGAAAAATGCAGCTTCTCGGCTCAACCTCCCTCCCCCACCCCAGAATAAGTTGCTTGCCCAGAAAGGGAACAAAGGTAAGACAGAGATTTGCCCAGTTTCCTTCTGGGGAACATTGGAAGAGAAAATAAGAGAGCCCAGTTCTAAATATGTGTTCAATAATCTTCCAGCATCACAGGGCAAAAGGTGCAATAAGGATTCTGGTTCCCTCTGCTCTGTAGAGACTCAGCCCCCATTGGAATCTCCAGGGCATTTCAACATTTCAAACCCAGGCAGAGCTCTGTTGCAGGAAGGACCTCGTGTTTCGATTGCAATCTGTGTTCCTTTCAACCAGAAAATAACCCCTCCAGCTAGAAATGCTACTTTTCCCACTGCCGACCGTGGCCGCATGAGTTTTAAGCTAAGGCTCCCAAATGAATTCCCAAGTTTGAGGAACAGTACCCTAAAGCAGCAGTTCTCAATGCGGGGGGCACACTCTGCCCTGTAGGGAACATTTAGCAATGTCTAGAGATGTATTTCCCTGTCACAATTTGAATCAGGGGCCAGGGATGCTGCTAAACATCCCACATGAACAGGACAGCCCCTAACCAAGAACTGGCTGGTTAACAAAGTCAGTAGTGCCCAGGCTGTGAAACTCTGCCCTAAGCAAACCTAAAAGAGTTACTTCAAAGTTCCAGACACCCAGAGATTCCAGATGCCCCATCCTGCTCGCCCCACCCTCCCTGCCAATATATTAAGACAATTTGAGCAGGTATAAGGCAAGTTGCTTCATTTATTGTTTCCTCCTAAAGGAAATGACCAACCAGTGCCTCCATCCTATAAACATTTACTAGCCCTGGAAGGTTCCGAGGCCCCAATGCCATGTTTAAGGGTTTCTCTCTCCAGAAATATCAGGTCAAGGCAGTCAGAAAACGGAACTTGAGAAGGACAAAGATGCCAGTGGGGGGAGAGGGGTCACATGTTTTGCAAAGTTCAGGACCAAGAGGAAAATTTAACAGTCTAAAACAACTCCCCACCCCCTCTTTCTTGCCTACAAACAAATGGCTTTATATTGAGCATCTTATGAACAAGGCAGGCAGAGTTTTAAAGGTCTCAGGGTACCATCCTGTGGGGGTTTCATTTGCTCCCTGAGTCCCCATATTGTTAAGGGGTCTGTAGATTGATTAGCTATTGGCCTTTGGGGTGTAATACCCTGAACACACTCTAGGACTGGCTCTCCTGGCCCCCAGCTTTGGGAACAGCAGCACCCCAAGAAACATCTTACGGCTGAGCCATGCACCCATAACGAAGAATTAACAAGAGTTAACACCATGGGTGCTTCCTTTTTTAAAAAAAATAAACTTTTATTTTGGAATAACTTTAGATTTATAAGAAACTTTAGATCTAGGAGATTTATAACAAAGAGTGCCCCTGTGCCCTTCAGCCAGTTTCCCTCAATGGGAGGATTTTCTGTAATCACAAGACGTTTGACAAAGAAACTGGGAACCAAAATCCAGACGTTTTTCAGATTGTACGAACTTTTTCACTGATGTCCTTGTTCTATTCCAAAATTCAATTCAGTCTACTTTCTTTTGTTTTCTTATTATTAAAAAAAAAGAAATCTTGACAGGAACAAATGGAATTTATTTAAACATTCCTTCTAACCCCAGCCCTTCTATTCCTCCCCAAAGGCAGTGTCACCTTGAAGGTAATGAGTCCTTCCTGTCCATGTGTCCACGGTGTCACTGCCATATGTACGAACCCACAAACAATGAATATGTAGTATTATTTGGTGTCTGTGTGTGAGAGATCAACCAATGGCTACATAGTTACACACCAAACATCTTCTACTACTTGCCTGTTTCAACTTGACTTCATTTTGAGTCTATGTTGATACATAAAAGAAGTCCAGGGTCGGGAGCAAAAGGGGGCGCAGCGGCTCACACCTGCAATCCCAGCACTCTGGGAGGCCGAGGCAGGTGGAATGCTTTAGCTCAGAAGTTCAAGACCAGCCTGAGCAAGAGCGAGATCCTGTCTCAAAAACTAGTTGGGTGTTGTAGTGGGTGACTACAGTCCCAGCTACTTGGGAGGCTGAGGCAAGAGGATCACTTGAGTCCAAGAGTTTGAGGTTAGTGTGAGCTAGGATACCATGGCACTCTACCCAGGGTGACAGAGTGAGACTCTGTCTCAAAAAAAGTCCAAGCATTTGAACAATTCAATTGTGTTGTATTCCCTTCCTACATCTATATCAGTTTATTCTCCCATCCCCTGCTCATGGACATTCAGACTGTTGGTGGCTTTATGATACCACAACCCACATGCACTAGGAGTTCAGGGACAGACGGTAAAGACAGCTTCTGCAGTCTTTCTATACAGCATCTTGAGGAACTGCTCTTAAAATACCATTCTCTAGCTGCCTCTGGATTCTCCCCAGGGATGGAGTGTGGGTGATTGTAAGCCTCCACCCTCACACATGGGTACTCAAGGTCCTTTACCCTGACAATATTTTTAAGCCATAAAGAACAAGGAGAGGGGAGTTCTCAAAAGCAGGATGGTTAATGAAAGGGAGAGGTGTGTGCCAGCTCATTTTTATCTTACTCATCAGAGTATGAGACCACAAAGTCAAGGTCATGGGCTCGGCTTCTGTTTTTGTGGTCTCATGACCACCTCCCCCACACTCCGCCTCCCTAGTCACATACGCTGACAGGTCCAGGAGGGAGAGCTGGATGCACATGCCAAGCCCACACTTCCCAGCTGCGCAAGTTTGGGCCCTCGGGTTTCTTTCTCCCTAAAATGAGAAAGACATCACTTACCCTGCAGAATGCTGGGAGAATTAAATGAGGAGCCCGATAAAGAAGGCTATTGCAAATCCGCTGCTGCTTGACCACTATGAGTTGTCCCAGTGATGCCTTTAGGTGATGAAGGAGTCTCTGAATTGAGTTTCTAGATTCAGTCATGTGAGATCCTGCCTGGACTAAGAGCATTCAGGCCACTGTATGCCAGGAGAAAAAGCAGCTCTTCCATTCAGGGCAAAACTTCGAGATAAGGCAACAACCTACACCTTCTAGAGAAACACTAGGGGTCAGCACAGGAGTCGGGACCAGACTGGGGCTCTTCAATTCTCTGGGGAGTGAACCAGACTAAAGCTGGAGCTTGCCTGTGTTGAAAGACAAGCTTTAAACAGGGAAGTCATTTTACAAGTGGGAACAGAAACAAATGGCTATTCTTGGTGAACCAACTTGAATAACTCAGTGAGATGGAAGCTTCTAGAAAAACTGGTCTCTAAAACGGGGTGGAAGCCCTTGGGGCAAAGCCAGACAACCCACACAAACACAAGAAAGAATATATTACAATTATAATTGTTCACTAAATTTTAAGAATGACTGACAGGTGGGATGGAAAGGTGAGGCTCTTGTTTCAGCAACTCAGACAGCCACTCACTTCTTCCATTTCTATGGTTGTATCTGGTAAGATACTGCCACCCGTGACAGTGTGGCAGTCATTTATGCCAATTCCCACATTCTTTCTGGTATTCTGCCTTCCTAAGCATGTGGTGGAACTGTGGTCTCCTGCCCAGGTTGGGTCAGGTGTGGCCACAGGACTAGCTTTGACCAGTGAAATGTGACCAGAGGCTCTTCCAGGTAGAAAGTCATTTCCAGCTGGGGTGGCTCACGCCTATAATCCCAGCACTCTGGGAGGCTGAGGCAGGTGGATTGCTTGAGCTCAGGAGTTCTAGAACAGCTTGAGCAAGAGCAAAACCCTGTCTTTACTAAAAATAGAAAAACTAGCAGTTATGGTGGGCGCCTATAGTGCCAGCTACTTGGGAGACTAAGGCAAGAGGATCACTTAAGCCCTGGAGTTTGAGGTTGCTGTGAGCTATGATGATGCCACAACACTACCCATGGTGACAGAGTGAAACTCTCAAAAAAAAAGTGTAATTTACAAGTAGAAATTTTAAAAGCCAGCTGGGTGCGGTGGCTCACGCCTGTAATCCTAGCATTCTGGGAGGCCAAGGCAGATGGACTGCCTGAGCTCCCAGGTTCAAGACCAGCCTGAGCTAGCACAAGAGCCCATCTCTTTAAAAAAAAAAAAAAAAATAGTGAGGCACTGTGGCAGGTGCCTGTAGTGCCAGCTACTCAGGAGGCTAAGGCAAGAGAATTGCTTAAGACCAAGAGTTGGAGGTTGCTGTGAGCTACGATGCCGCAGCACTCTACTGGGGGCCACAAAGTGAGACTCTGTCTTTAAAAAATAAAAAGGAATTTTAAAAGCCAATCCACAATGACATTTTCTTTCCCTCCCTCTGGAAGTGGTGACTATGGTGACATTCTGAGGATCTGAGCCTTTCCTAACAACCTCCACTGTCACCAATGTGCAGAGTCCCCACTGACCCACCTCTGTAGCTTTAAGCCACTGAGACTGTGAGGGTTTTTATTGCCACACAATAACTGCATTTATGCTGGACAGACACCAGGTCAAATTCATTGAGATTTGGGACCAGACCTTGGCCTCTGTGATCTCAAACTGTTAAACCATGATTTTGAACGTTCCACCACATTGCAAATTTTAGAAACAGCAAAGTTAATAAAATTTTTATTGTCTGTTAATTAAAATTGTGTTAACAATCAAAATTAAAATTGTATTAATAATGATTAATCAGCACGTATAGTATTAATTGACAAACATTAAAAGTTTGCACTGTTCTTGTTTTTAGTACCTCCTATTTAAATTTCTACATTCATCTGTGTTTAAAAAGGATGAACTATCTGGGGGGCACCTGTGGCTCAAGGAGAGGGTGCCGGCCCCATATACCGGAGGTGGCAGGTTCAAACCCAGCCTAGGCCAAAAACTGAAAAAAAAAAAAAAGTACAAACTATCCTGGGAGTTAAACAATTTATTTCTGTTAGGGTGTATATGCAAAATATTACTAGTGGGAATTTGAAGACTCTGCCTAGAATGTCTTCAAACTATTCCTGCCAACAAACAGCTATGCTATGAGGACTCTGCAAGGCAGTGCGTGAGCAGGACAGTGAGAATGTCTGGAAGAGAGCAGCCAAGACAAGTGTCCTTTTTATCAAAGCCAGAACACAAGCTATTGAAACCACCAAAAAAAGTGCTGCCTTTGCAGGTGTGTGTGCAGAGAAGCACTTGGACAGCCGTGTGCCGCCTGTTGTGCAAGGTGCCTAGCTTTTTCACTGTGGTTATTTTCTTTTATTTTCCCCAAACTATATGAAAGTAAGAGAAAGGTTGGAATTACAAGATGGTATAGGCCTAAATCCAATGCTTAAAAACATGCAAGTCCTTGATTCTGGAAACAGTGCACGTTTTTATTCACAGCCAAATTGAATTAAGCCAGACAACAAAAGATTGAAACTTGAAAGCCACTCCAGGGAGATAAAGATGTGATAGAACATGTGACCTGAGAGATGCCGGGAAACTTAATACTTGCTAAGTCGGATTTTTCAAACAGCGCAGAAAGAGTTGAAGGGAATTTATGAGAAGCCTTGAGTGAGAAAGCCCACCCCTTGGTCTCAGGCCCTGGAGTCATTCTCTTTCGTCCTCTGGTCTCCAGAGGTTTCTAAATACACTGAATCCACACAGGGCTTTGTTGTCACAGTGTAACCCCAGCTGCAGGAGCCACGGACAGCCTTGCACCTGCTCCAATAAAAACTGGGCGAGTTGTGTAGCTCTGTTAATGAATGCTTTGGGCTTGTCACTCCTTTGAAAGGAAAGACAATTTGTACTTTGACCATCTTCCAGAAAGAGGTGGGAATAAATACTTCAGTAATGTAATTTTTTAAAATTAAACTTTTCCATTTTAAAATAATTTTTGGTTTAGGGCGGCGCCTGTGGCTCAAAGGAGTAGGACGCCGGCCCCATATGCCGGAGGTGGCAGGTTCAAACCCAGCCCCGGCCAAAAAAATAACAATAATAATAATAATAATAATTTTTGGTTTAAATTTGCTAAGATAGTACAGA
The DNA here is from genome assembly GCA_963574655.1 of Perodicticus potto. Lineage (NCBI taxonomy): Eukaryota > Metazoa > Chordata > Mammalia > Primates > Lorisidae > Perodicticus > Perodicticus potto. The sequence goes on from CAUYRH010169112.1 coordinate 6,294, forward strand.
GAATTCTTGTATACCCCTTACTCAGTTTCAGTTTCCCAAGTAGTAAAATTTGTAAATAACCATAGAAACATTCAGCATTGTCCTATTCATCTTCAAATAAGTTTGGTGTGTTTATTCAAATTTCACTCATCTCTGAGAGAGTGCCTCAGGGGACTTCTCCTTGACATAAAATAACATATACTGCTTAATCTCAATATTGTAAGATGAAGTCCTTAAAAACTGAAATTTCAACTGATATCCCAAAGTAAATCTTGATTTGACCAACCAAATAAAAACAAGAGGTAGCATTTATTGTTCACCAACTGTGAGCTGGACTCTACACACGGGGATATGATTCTGTCTTCTTCAGAATCTGTTAAGGAGAGGATTATTATCTGGCCTTTATAAAATGAGAAGGCAGACTCAGAGATGGTCAGTAACTTGTCCAAGGTCACACAGCTAACACGCAATCGTAGTGGAAACAGACACATGGGTTTAAGCTGTGTCTGAAGAGAACCACTGTGGAAGCCGTTCCAATCCCCCTTGCCAAGTCACACCCACTGCTGTCACCGAGAACTTCCGTTACGCTGCGATGAAGCCCCCCAACCCCCCACTCCATATATCACCCAGAATTAGCTGCAAAGTGTCAGGAAACTTGGCCAGGCAGCCCCAAGCATCAGTGAGGGCTGGAAGCCTTCACTGTGAAGCCCTTTATAGAAAGCCGCGGTTGGCAGCCCCCGCTCCTGCATGGGAACAAATTAACATTGGCATTCCAAACACAGGAAAGGAAGGAAATTGGAAACACAGTTTATACTTGGCCAGCCCTTTGAAATACTGTACCATGCTACCGACATCAATTAATGAAAAGCAGGGTTGTGTGAGAGGCTCTGGTTTGGAAATGCATTAACACACGTTAAACATGTTTGCACAGGAACCGGATTATAAGCACCCTGGCTCCAAAACAATAAAGCAATTACCCTAAAACTGGTGCTCTCAGAGTTGTCATTAATTCAATCCACTCCACGCGGATCAGCAAAGGCTTTGCGCGGCTCCCCACAACGCCTTCCGACACAAATGTTGAAAGGACGATAGTGCACATGTTACTCCAAGTTTCACATAAGGAAGTGTCAAACTTCAGGCGCTCCTAATATCGCCCCAAATCATGAACACTTTACTTCGAAGAGGGGAAGAATACACAGCGGTGGCCCTGGTATTCACTGGCACTGCTGTTTCACTTAGGGTTTGAGTAATTTTTTGCCAGGGAAAGTTAACTATCAACTATCTGTTCCATATTAAGAAATAACAAGTCACATTTTTGTCAAATATTATTTGTCAAATGCCATTTGCTGCAAAACCCGGAATTCAATCCCAGCTCCATCGTACAACTAATAGCAAATGGCTCACATAATAGCCATGGTCATACATGGGATTCTTTGCAGTGAACAACACCCCCTGCCTCTATAAACTGTCTCAGGAATTGGAAAGAAAAGCATCTGGGGCTCTGGAAAAAATAAAATCTCGTGCCTTGAGCTGTCCAGTACAAAGGACCCTGCATGTGTAAGAAGAGGCTTGAAAACAACCCAAAAGCAAGTGCCCACTTCACAACTTGGGAAGAAAGCTAAGAGAAAGGCTTTTACGTGATGAGGGTGAATCTCAGTATTCTGACCTGCAATAGAAAGAATCGACTAATTTCTTGAAAGACCAGCATCCCCCGCTCTGCATCTCCAGACCCGCCCACTGCGTCTGGCATCCGGGGGCTGAGCAACAGACACCACTGACGTCTCCCCCCTTCTCCGTCATCCTGCTGACGTCATCCTGCTGACGTCACCCGCTCGCTCTGCATCTCCAGACCTGCCCACTGAGTCTGGCATCCGGGGGCTGAGCAACAGACACCACTGACGTCTCCCCCCTTCTCCGTCATCCTGCTGACGTCACCCGCTCGCTCTGCATCTCCAGACCCGCCCACTGAGTCTGGCATCCGGGGGCTGAGCAACAGACACCACTGACGTCTCCTCCCTGCTTCGTCATCCTGCTGACGTCACCCGCTCAGCTCCACGTTGATCTGGGATCCATCAAGTTGGAGCAATTTGAGCGTGTAAAGCTAAATGTGTTATCATTTGCACCACAAATTAACAGTTTCTATGTAAATATTGGTATTTCCTCACCCCATAAAGGCGAAAGAAGGCAAAATGGCACTGGCGCATTGGATTTAAACTAATTAAAAGCAGAGGGTTGTGCAATTCAATATATTGATTTTACCAGTGGGACTTAAATCTTTTATAATAAGTGTACACAGCTGCAGTGCTCTCCCACCACTGTGCCGTAAAGGCTAATCCGCACATTCCTCTGACAATAACATGACAGGTCCCACACATCCCTGCCTGTGCCCTAACCCCGGTGACACTGCCAAAGTGCATTAAGAGGAAGCATTGCAGTGACATGCCAAAAACTGAGTGTGTCGACAGCCCCCAGCTAAGTCTACAGAGTGAGTGGGAAAAAATTAATGTGGCCAGCAGCCTGGTAAAAAGGGCTCTCCATTCAAAATACTCAGCTGGTTAAATGGATGGGCAGGCCAGGAAAGGGTGGAGACAGGGCAGTTTCAGGACACTCTGATGGTTGCAATGGGCCAAATATGACCTTAGTAAATGGGGGGGTATTAAAGTGATAGGGGTGATCAATCAACTTAGATGGGACTCTCCCTGAAATGAAGTCATCACTTGTCTCTGAGTTCAATGGACATGTGATATTCGCTCACATCTCAGGCATTCTGGTGGTCAGGGGATCGTACACCAGCTGTGTTTGTCTCGGCAAAGTCTGGACAGCCTACCAAGGCGAGGTAAGGCCCCACACTGCAGTTCACAAGACCTGCATCTTTTCTCTCTGTGCATTCAAAGAATCATCCCCCTTGCTGTCCCGAAACCAATTTTTATCTGGGCCACCACCCTTTCCTCTTCAATGGAGCCCACTTCACAACCCACTGACAACCCTGGAATAAAACCCCAAAATAGCCACCCAAGCTGGCATCCATGGTTCAGCCTTAACCTGCCTCGGTTCCAGAAATGCAGAGAAGATCCAAAAAGTTCAAATCTGGGTCACATATATCCTTGGGAAAAGAGGGGAGAAATCTTTGATTTATATAAGCAGGAAAATGCGGTTTAAAAGAAGTGATTTTGAAAGGGTTACTAAAAACACAGCTGCTGGTGCAGTCCTGTAGTGAAGGCGCTCTGCAGAAAGAGAGAAAGAAGGGGGGAGGCGATGTGACATCTATATTAACCTTTGGCTGCTTACCAGTGAGGGCCGGCGCTCCGAGTGCTGGAATGTGGAACAGCCCCTTCCAAATTTTAACACAAGCCAGGTTACAGCTGCAAATGCCTACAGTCCACGCTCCCTTCTTAAAGCACTCCCTGAAGGAAATTTTTAAACTGTAACAGAATCTTTTTCTAATACTCTACAGTGGTAGGGCCTGCTCTTAAGGGGCAAAGGGAGAGATCTTAATGCCAAACACTTGTCAACAAAAAGGACAGCCAGATGGCACAAAGCAAAAATCAAACTGCACAGCCTTCTCCCCACTCTCCGGCTACGTTAACAAAAGCCACTTTTATATGCTGGCTGCAATAATGATAGGTTTCCAACTTTCTCTCTCTTTTTAAATTTAGCTCCGAAGATTAAACAAATTTCATTCCTTCATAACTGGGACCAACCAGAGATAAACAAGAGTCACACTCTCCCAATGCCAGCAGCTTCCTTAGGAGTTTCCAATCAGACCTTCTGGGTTTCTCCAAAGAAAGAATGGCGAGGGTGAAGGCTGGATTCGGTCTGCTGAATGGCCACTGCCTGGGGACTACTTAAGAGAGGGTAGCCTGTTTTGAATTCCAAAATTAAGTCTACACAGAGGAGTCAGAGGCTTGTTAATCCAAACCAGTTTACAAATCTTGCCATTGAACTTAAGGGGCCCAGGCTGGAAAGATGTGAGTCTCACTCAAGCTGCTCCACTCACATTGCACGGGCTTTATTGTACAGCCTGGGCTTTGTCATAAGGTGCAGGCTGAAGTCCTCATTCCCAGCACCTGGTTTTGTCGTAAATTCCCCCTCTGGTTTCCCCTCTAGTTTAGATCCTGCTCAGCCTGGCAAAAACTTGAATTCCGAGGAGAACGACTTACAGGAACAAAACCAGTTTGGCTGCAGACAGAGGGAGAAGGTCTGTGAAAGCCTTCAGAATTCAGGCAGGGGTCCCCCACACTCCCCCACACATGCCCCTGCCTGCAGGACCCCAGAGGAATGCAATGCAGGGGGAGGGGCAAGCAGAGTGAGTCAGCAACCATCCCCCCAAGATCTTCATCAAGGGTCCTCCAAAGTCCCCTCCCATGATAACAAATAATGGTTTGATATGTGCAAGTGATATTTTCTCATTCTTAGGTAAAGTGTGCGAATAAACTTGCCTTTAGAAAACTTCATGAATACTACAGATCAACATGATTTGCAATCCAGGAAAAATAGTGCACCTTCTCAGAAAACTCAGTGCCCCCAGCAAGCCTCCTACATGAAGCTCCCAACTCTCTCGAACCCCACCGCCACTCCCAAGTTTCTCCTATGGAGAAATTTCAAATGACACCAGAAAGGAAGGGACAGGCAGTTTATTCCTGTGCTGTACTGAGCAGAAATTAAAGGCCAACCTTCAAGCCATCTACGGGAAGCATGTTGCCAAACTGCAGTCCAGGTCTTCACCCAACTAATTACCTCGAGTTTAGAGGCAGAGGAAGAAAGAAAACAAGGTCAGTGTGCTCTGTTAAAAGCCACTCTGCCATCTAATTTGGAGTGATGTTCCAGAAAGCTGGACCTGAGAAAGTCAGGGTCCCACAAAGCCCAAAGCCAGCCCGACTGATTAAGAGGCTCAGACAAGCCGGTCTTTGTCCTTTCAAGATGAAAGAAATGGATTGAAAGGTGTGTGTACAGCCAGAGGAGGGAAACCACCCATCTGTGGCCTCCCAAACAAGTCCCAGCTTGCTTCCACAGCCACGGGGGGAGCAAACAGCCTGCCCCAAAGTCCCCAGAGTCCCGGAGTGAGTAACCTGGTCCTTCCATGGGGTACAAGAAGCCCCGGGGTCTGGTCACACTACTGGGCCCTCAGCATCAGGGGACTTTTTGCACACTGGGTTTGCAGAGCCTTCCACAGAAGCCAGGGATTACAAACACCTTTTTAATGACCCCAGCCAGACTCTGAAGGCAGCCTCTGGGACCTGCTGCATTCAGCGGGAGTCCTGAGTACCCAAGAACGGAAGATGTCATAAATCCCACACCAGAGAAAAGGCCCTGGCTAACACCAGGCTTGGGGAGGGCTGCAGAGCTCTGCATTCACTAATTATTTTATGTGTATGTATTTGAGATTTTTCCTTAGTTTTTGGCATAGGCAATAAATACACATTGTAAAAGAAAGAAATCACACAGACTTCAGTACAGACAGTGAAGTCTCAGCTATGCCGCTCCCCCCACCCCCCAGCAAAATCTCTTTCCAATTCCTGGAGCCTCCTTGCAGCAAGACACGCGAGCACACGTGCACCCGCGCTCATCTGCACCTTGCTGGTTTCCACCTCATACATCTTGGAGATTGTTCTAAATCAGGACAGATGCAGCTGCCTCCTTCCTAACTGACTGCTTAGTATAATTTAAACTTTCCTGAAGTTATTCTGGCATCTAAACCTCCCACCCCTTGCTTGCTGAAGCTTGTTTCACTATTTGAATTTCGGTTATTACTAAGTAGGGACAATGGCCTCCCGGGAACTCCAGGGCCCTTATCTGGAGCGGGAAGCTTTAAGGCCAAACTGTGCTTCCCCGCACTCCCCATCCATGCCCCGGGTGCCCAGCGTGGGGCTTTGGCATCATTATTTCCATGTTGACACAGCTCCTGTGGGCGTGAGTTTGCTGTCTTGACTTGGTTCAGAGTTTCGCAGCAAGTTACACAAGTAGAATGAAAGCGGCTGAGGAAACAGCTATCTGGGGCGTGTTATCTCGGAAACCAAATATTTGATCGTCAGCCCCACAGCGCGCTGCCGGGGGTTAGTTTGAGCAAGTCCAGTGAATGTGCGCGCACAGATCGAGGGGGAGCCACCGCCCCGCACCCCCACCCCCGCGGCCCCAACCTCGCGTCCTCGGAATCGCCGCGGCTTCAGCTGGAAACCGAGTCCCCAGCCACCCCCAGCATGCGTCTGCTCAGAGATCGCGCGCCACCAAATCACCAAAGCCCGTGGTTTGCGCGCCACACGTGATAAGCGCTGAAAATGGATTCTGCCGGTCCCGGACCTATCATTAAATATTTAAAATAGAAAACTCGGAATGACAACGTTTCTTCCTCAGCTCTAGCCGAGAGAAGGGGGGGCGCACCCAAGTGGCCGAGAGAGTGAGGGGCCCCAAGGTGCTCCGGGGCGTGTCACAGGTTAAGGCGGACGCAGCACTAGGGGACAGGTAGGGCTTCCCAGGGCTAGGAATGGAGTGTGACGCCCACGATGGCAGAGCCAGGCAGGGGTAAGAGGGGCCCGGGAAGGGCGGGAAGGCTGCTTTGCAGAGAAAGACCCTTTAAATCCAGGTAGCGCGGGCCGCGCCGGCTCAGAACTCACATGACCGAGCCCAGTGCTTTGAACTGACCCGCGACGGGGGCAGAGCCTCGGACATGAGATGCCGCCAGCGGCCTAACATGTAGGGGGCTTCAGATAAGCCCCTCCCTCCCAATAACCCCCACAGGCCAACTGAGCTTCACCCGTCCTACCGAGGGGCGCACACAGCTTGGGGTCCATTAGGACCGGCTGCGAGAGACCCTCCAGTAGGCACTAAGTTTTGCAAACGGCTGGGAGTAGAAAGCTGAGCAGGCTGATATAAGATGCGGCCCCCTCCTTGTTCCAAAGCACCCCCTGACCGAGATGCACACCCTCTTCCTGCCCTTACTCACCGAGGTTGACGAAGCTCATGACCATGTCGGCATCGGTGAGGAAGTGGCTATCTTGCAGACTGGCCAGAGGGGGGCCCTGGGTGCTGAAGACGGCCTTGTAGGGGTAGGAGAAGCCCTGGCCGTCGGGCCCGCCGCCCTCCTCCACCGCCATGGCATTGTATAGGTCCAGCATGAACATGGGCGCCGAGTTATGTTTGCCCTGGAGGTGGGGGCGCGGGCGATGGGGCAAGCCCAAGATCGAGAGGATCTCACGCTGCATCTCTCGCCGCTCCTGGCTGCGGAGGCGCCGGTGGATGAAGCTTGAGTGCACCTCGTTGTCCAGGCTGAAGTCGGCCAGGGCGGAGCGCAGCAGGAACAGGGGTGCCCAGAGCGCCACGAAGCTGTGCCGCGCCGCAGCGCGCAGAGAGCGCACGTGCATCGCGCCGGCTGTACGCGCGACCCGGGCTCCCGGCTCCGGGCTCCGGGCAACCGGGCCCGCGCCGCCCCAGGTGGCAGACGGGGGCAGGCAGCCGTCCGCGCCGCTCAGTCACTTGCTGCAGACGGGCCCCGCTGCGCCCGCGCCAGACATGGCCCCTCCCCGGCAGGCTGCGCTCTGCCCCGACCCCCGCCCCTCGTTCGGTGCTGGCCCGGGGCCCCTCGTCCCGCACTCGCCCAAGCGCACCGCAGGGCTTGGAAACCAGCTCCAGCGAGCGATCAAGCGAGAGAGGAGGCGGGCGCGGATGGGAGCAGCAGCAGCCAGCAAACCTAGGCGTCCAGAGAGCTAGCACTGAGAGGCAGCGAGGCGGCGGGCGCTCCTTCCTCCGGCTCCTGTAGCGCTCTCACCCTCGAGCAGCGGCGACCCACCCTGTTCCAACCCCCGGCGCTGAGAACAGGGGCCCCGGATCGCTCTCCCAGCCCTGCGCGCCCAGGATCGCACGAGAGGCCGCCCCGGGAGCCCCAGAGTCGTACGCGCTGGAGCCTGGAGGGGGAGGGGGAGGAGGACGGACTTCCAGGGGCCCCTCCCGCGCCGGCGGCCTCCCACCTGCCCTCGGCCCCGCCCTCCCCCCAGCTGTGCCCAATGGGTTCATTCATTCCTTCTAGTGCGCTCCACAAATATTTATCGAGTGCCCGCTGGGTGCCCAGCGCCGGGCCGGACGCAGCGGGGATGCGGAGGGGGGAATCGGGGCGGGTCTTGCGCTCTCTGGACTCGCAGTCGGGGCCAGAACCAAGGCATAAGCAGGATCGGCATGGTTTGGCCTGCGGTGGGAAAAGCTTGAGGGAGCGTGGAGGAAGCTCCGGGATAGGAAAAAGCTTTCCGGAGGCGGTGACTCTTGAGCCCGCCTCGGCCCCCTTCTTTTGCTCCAGCCACGCCGAGCCCTTCACGCCTCCCCGAATCTGTCGCCAACTTGTCTTTGCACTTGCCCTTCCCTCGGCCCGGGACTCCAGATGCCGCCTTCTCCTCTCGGAGACCTTCCAAGACCAGCCCAGAGAAGGCCGGCCCCTTGCTTTCCTCAATCCCACTCACAGTTTTCCCTTTAATTTCTCTTACTGCCTGCTGTTTGAGTTACTACGCTGCTGCTTCATGGTCTTGTCTCCCGGCAGGAAACCAAGAGCCCAGACCAGCGATCTGCTCCGCAGCTCCTGGAACCCGGCGCCCTAGCCGCTCTGGCTACACAATCAGTATTTGTTGAATTAATAAGTGAACTTTATATGAGCTGGGGCTGTTTCTCCTCCCACCTCCTTCTCTTTGGGGCCTCCTCTCAGTTCCGCCCCCCCCCCCAGCAGGCACTGCAGCACCCCACTGTCCGCCCCTCTGTATCAGCCCTCCCCTGGCGCCACCTGAGGAGCCACCATCTCTTCCTTGGCAGTGGTCCTCTCCACCCCATGGAGACCCTCTGGTATTTGGAATGTTTACAAAGATGGCCTCATGCACCTGGGACAGACAGCACATTTGCAAAGGAACAATAACCAGAGCACCACCAGGAACTGATCGTGGCATCTAGTTCCGCCTTCCCCACCACCCCCAGGGTCTGTGCCTGAGACCTCGCCCTCCAGTCATCACATAAAAGATATGAGCCACCCACTTCGTCACAGGGAGGCCCTAGACAGCTCAGAAACCACCAGTCTCCACTGCCAATGTGGGACCTCATGTGAATTACTGCTCCTTGGAGCCTCAGCTTCCTCATCTGTAAAAATGGGAGCAAAATAATCCTTCACTCAGAGTGGTAGTGAGAGTCCAGTGGTAAAAGCTTAGCCCTATCTCCCTCTTCTCCTGGGGCTGGGCCAGAGAGAGAAACACCCCAGAGGGAGTTTGGAATGAGAAGTGAAGGACCCAGTTTGGGGAAGAGGGTTTTATTGGGGGTTCCCTCTGGCTAAACCTCATGTGGGGACTGGAACCAGAGGGCTGAGACAAGCCTCCTGTGGAGGCTTTTGGAAAAGATGGCAGCCTGAGAGGCTGCGTGCTGAGCGGCTGCATGGAAAGGGGAGAAGCCAGAGTTCCCACAAGAAGCAGGAAAATGCCAGGAAAATCCCCAGGTCCTAGCCACTCACACAGGCCCCAGAGTGAGATGGTGCATGTCCTAAGCCCCTTGAGCCAGGGCTGAGTCTCTGCCCAGCAACCCACCAAGGTCCCTGAAAGCCCACTCCACCGGCCTTCATTTGGTAACTCCTTCCTTCTTCACATGCTTGTTGGGCCCAGGGTGGGCTGCATGGGCCACAACCTGGGCAGTGGCATAGGGCCCCGAGTTCCCAAGGGCCCCACGCTTGGTTTCCTGCTCTTCTGTCACCATAGTGCTGTTCCTTACTAACCTATGAACAAGGGGCCCCTCATTTTCATTTTATACCAGGCACAGTGCTGGGCAGGAGGACATGGCAATGAGTGAGTCTATGTGGAGGATCCATCCAGACACTGGCTTTCAGGCCAGTGGAGACAAATAAAGAACCTTAAATAAGAGTGGGGACAGACAGGGAGGCAGCTCTAGTCCATGGCTTCTCTCCAGGAAGAATGCAGGAGAATAGAGGATTTCGGAAAGACCTGGTATGGCCTTTGGGAGGCACAGGAGTCTGGCCTCGATGTCCATCTGAGAGTGTGCAGGTGAAGAACTACCCTCATTCAAGAGGCATAAACAGGGTGGGGTGGGGAAGGGTCTCCCAGTAGAGATGCCACTGACCTGAATGCTGAAGGATGAGTGGGAGCTGGGATTCCCCAGAGGGAGGCATCCAAGGCAGAGGAGCAGCAGGTTCAGGAGCCCCGAAGAGTGAGCTCTGTCCCCAGGCCCTGGGTCAGCCCTCAGCAGACTTGAGGAAGGTCGGTTTCTTCCAAAGGGGAAATGAAAATAAGAGCCTACGTGCCGCACTGTGTGCACCTTTCCTGCTGCTCAGTCCACTCCCAAGTCATTTGGAGGGGCCTTCCTAAATGGGCGAGGGTGAGTGCGGGGCAGCTGGTACGTGTGCTACCACTGCACCTGTAGAAACAACCAATTTGCCAGGCTCTACCTTTGTCCCCCCTCAGCCACTATGGAGAAGTTCTTGAAGCGAGGAAAGACTCTAGTTTACCCTTCTTTATCCATCTCACCCAAGCCCACCCTGGCACATAGCAGGTGCTCATTAAGTGCCAATTGAATGAATAATAAAAAGTTCAGCCAATCCCCTAAGAATTCAGGGGCTGAGGGCAGGCGCCAGACTAAGGAGTCCCCCAGACCCCACACCCCAGAGGCCCTTCCAGAGACTCCATCTTTTCTCATGCAAGATGAAGAGACAACACACTCTTCATACCCAAGGCCCCAGAGATAAGGTTTCCTCTGAACTCCACAACCCCCCAGTTAGCTTTATCTTTTCTGTGATCCATACTGGGGGAGGGGTGGGCTCTTTCTTTTCCCTCCTTCCTCCCCTAAAGGAGTCCCCAGGACTGCACCAGGCCTTCAGTGAATGCTGAATGCATGAATGAATGAATGCGAACCGGCAAGCAAGAAATATCTGGCTGGGAGCACATCTCAGGCTGGTTTGGGAGCTGAGGCCATCAGCCAGGAAAGGCTTTGCAATTATTGAGGGTGAGTCTTGGGTGGCAGGAGCTTGCCCTCCTAGATTCACACCCTGCTCTGCCACTTCCTGCTGTGTGCCCTGAGCAAGGGCCTTCACCTCTCTGGGCCTCAGTTCCCCCATCTGTAGAAGGTGGGACTCTTACGCCATCTGTCCTGGAGGAAACTCAGCTAGCTTGGGTGCACAGCCAAGGGGGGTGCTGGGGCAGCTCTTTCTGTCCACCTCTAGGCCAAATGACCCCAGACCCCAGCAGAGCTGAAAATGCTTGTGTGCAAAGAGATCTGCCCTGCAGAGGAAATTATTTTAGCACACCTGTGATGACATTTTGCCTCCTATGCAAATCTTTTGTGGCACTGAGGTCTCGGCTGCTTGTGCCTGCTCATTCTGGGGGTTTCTCCGCAAAATGTTTCAAACAGGGGAGTAAGAGAATAAATAGATAGCACCTATCTCCAGGGTTGCTGTGAGGATTCAGAAGATAATTCAGTTCATAAAAAGGCTGTACATGGTGCCTGCAGCCTTTGAGGAAAGCCTCCTGAATTTAAAAATAACAAGATGATCTGCTTTTTTGGCCAAGCAAAGAAAAGTAAATCTATCCTTAGTGTGAGTGCATGAGCGAGCATAGTGTAAGAGCAAACCAGAGTATAGTGGGATGGTGACATTGGAGATGAAAGGGTAATCCCTATATTCCAAGCGCCTCTTTGTCCCCCGGCCCCACCCAAGGCCAGCGCAGGACCTAGGGACTTCCCTGGGGCCTATCTCATTTCCCCAGTAGCCAGCCCCCCACCCACACCCCACTCCCAGTTGTGGTTCCCCCAGCCAAGACACCCAGCGCTGGGCTCCAGGGTGGAAATCTGATCTGCCCCAGTCTGCTCCACACCTGGAGCTGCCTTCTCCTGGATGAAAGATGGCCTGGAATTGTGAGGGGTGTTTCTGTGTCCCCGGTGTCCGCACCCTTCTCCTGCTGGCCGCCAGCACTGGGCAGGGGAGTTTTCATTTCCTACATCATCAGTCACATCTTGCCGAAGTGATTTTGACCTCGTCAGCATGTCTCTCCAAGGCAATAAAAAGGAGGAAAGAATTCTGCTGACACACACATTGTTCAGCGAGGTGGGGATCTCATCTTCATCTGCAGAACTCTTATGCCATCTGCCCTGGAGGAAATTCAGCCAGCCTGGGTGAGTTTCTGTCCGCCCCACCTGGTCTGGGCCAAATGATCCCAGACCCCAGCAGAGCTGAAAATGCTTGTGTGCAAGAGATCTGCCCTGCAGAGGAAATTATTTTAGCACACCTGTGATGACATTTTGCCTCCTATGCAAATCTTTTGTGGTACCGAGGTCTCGGCTGCTTGTGCCTGCTCATTCCTGGGGTTTCTCCACAAAATGTTTCAAACAGGGGAGTAAGAGAATAAATGTCTTCCATCAGTCTTAAGTACACATGGAAATGGCCATATGAAAACCCATAAATGAAAACACAAGCAGACAGAAAGATGACAGAAACATGCACACACACACACACACACACACACACACACACACACAGTCCAGAGAAAGCTGATACCACAGCAGGGTGTCCAGGTTCTCACAGCTAGGGGGAAGCTGCGATTTTGTTTATTATTACAATGGCTGTTATTTCTTCCTCAACTAGGGAAAGTCTGGTTTTGTTCTGAGCATTAACTATCCTTGGTTCAGCTTTAGAGGGAGCCCTTTCCTTCTCCCCCAACTTGCAAACCTGTCAGAAGCATTCGCTCCTGCCAGGCACCTGCTAAGCCTGCACTGCTGTTACCCACGCCAGCCTCCACATGGAGGGGCCTCTACTGCTCCCCAGATCAGAGAGCAGGAGCCCAAGATTCTGAGTGACTGGTCTGAAGTCAGATAGCTAAGCTATGATGGAGCCAGGCCCAAAAGCCACATCTGTCTCTGCAGGCCAGACCTTGAATCTCAGGTGCATATTTGGTGACCTGGAGCAGCCCTTTCCCCCTTGCTCTGTCCTAAAGCATCACTTCCCCAGCCCAACTATGCACACGGATTCCCTGGGATCAGTTAGGACACAGGTTCCCGCACAGTCTGAGCCACTCTCAGGGGAGTGCCAGGGCTACCAACCTTTAAACCGCACATTGAGGAGAGGTGCTCTAATTCTCTGAAATCACCACTAACAAATTGAATTTTCAGATGAAAACTTCAATATCTTCTAGTTACAATTCCAAGTGTCTTTTTAAAATTAGCTCATTACTCCTCTCAACTACCTTATACAAAATTCATTATTATTATTCCCATTTTTAAGATGAGAAAATTGAGGCTCAAATATTTGAGGGGAACCTGCCCGAAGCCACACTGATGGTGAGTAGTAAAATGAGGATTCCTCTGCAGGCTCTCTGGTTCTAGGACCTGAGACTTAAAACACTGGGTCACACCTAAACAGAGGGCTTGTCTCAGTCCTGTGTGTACCTCTGAGTGCCAGCAGTGGCCTTGCACACAGTGGGTGCCCTGTCAGTGTTTGATAAAACCCAAGGTACCTCTGAGCTCCTCTTTAATTCCTCCTTTATTGCAGAAGTCATGTACTTAAATGCCCAAAGGCACCCCCCAGATGACACAAATACATAGATCCAGGGCCCACATCATGAGGCTCAAGGAATATTTGCTTTCCTCCTGATTCCATTAAAGGAAGCATTAGCACAGACACGATGGCAGGTGGCAAGGCACACTGGCCTAGATGCAAGAAAGAGGGGTGGGCACCGGGGTGCACTAGAAACCACATGCCCATGGGTGCTGCTCCTCAGGAATTTCCGGTGATCCCAATGAAATCTAGATTTGATTTTTGAAAGAAGCTTGAAAACTAGGCTTGAATATGATCATTTGTCAATGCTTATCTATTGGTGACTAACTCAATGTGGTTGACTGTTAGACCAAAGAAGACACACCAGCCTGCTACCAGTCAGAGTTGGCAAATCCAGTTTTCCCCTGACCTTCTAATGGGCCCTGCTGGGCTTGGAGGATGCATCCAACCTCTTCCTGACCCACCTGCCCCCACACCAAAGGACCACCAAGGCTGCAGCTCCCTTCAAATCACTATTCAAGGATCACAGTGAGAGTGGTTGGAAGGCTGAAACTGTACACCTCCGAGGCACCACCTGACCCTGACCCTCTCCACAGTTCCCTTCCCACTGACACCCTGTTGTTTGGCCCTGGTGACTGAGCTTCTGACAAGCACCCTCCCTTCTGGAAACATCAAAGAAAACAGAATTCTATCTTTATGAGCAGGAGTGAGTGTTCATTGCTCCTGTCTTCAGTATCTCCCTCCTCCCAGAAATATCTGAACCTGTCTTTTTTTATTTTTATTTATTTTTTTTGAAACAGAGCCTCAAGCTGTCGTCCTGGGTAGAGTGCCATGGCATCACAGCTCACAGCAACCTCCAACTCCTGGGCTCAAGCGATTCTCCTGCCTCCGCCTCCCAAGTAGCTGGGACTACAGGCACCTGCTGCAATGCTCGGCTATTTTTTGGTTGTAGCCGTCATTGTTTGGCAGGATTGGGCTGGATTCGAACCCACCACCTCAGGTGTATGTGGCTGGCACCTTAGCCGCTTGAGCCACAGGCACCGAGCCTGAACCTGTTCTTACATTTAGAGACTTCCCATCTGGAGAAGAAGGACCTGCCCCTGCCCTCACCCCTCCCCCCAAATAGGAGCTGAGCACCCAGGAGATGAGCTGTCCCAGACAGCTGTGCAGTCAGAGCACTAGGATGTGAGCAAGTCTTGGCTACTCAGAGGCATCTGTCTCAGGAGCTATCAGTGCGTAACCAGCCCACCCCGCTTAGTGCTCTGGGGCCATGTTCCCAACTGCAGAGCCCCCAAGCTGGGTTCTTTCATCTTCCATCTTCTGGGAGGTTCTGTGAGCCCTTCAAGATCCCTTGGTGAACTCCTTCCCTACTTCAGTCAGCCAAAGATGGTTTCTGTTCCCTGCAGCTAGGAGCCTTGCAGGATGGAGCCCTGGAGAGCTGGCAGGGGATGGGGAGATCATGTCAATGATAAGACATTCCCTTCATTCAGCAGCTGAAATTTTTGATCAAGGAAGTTTTTCAGACAACTACCACAGAATACTGAAACAGAACTTTTCTGGTTAAATAGAGCAGGAAGGAGATACAGTTGCCACATTAGGCAAATTAAAAATACAGAATGCCCAGTTTCATTTGAATTTCAGATAAACAATGAAATGAACGTTTAGTGTAAGATTATAAGTATATCTCAAATAATTCGTAGGATATACTTATACTACCCACTCATTCATTGTTTATCTGAAATTCTAATTGACTGGGCATCCCGAATTTTATCTAGTAACCTTTAGCAAGGGCATAGAGCCCTCAAATTTGGTTTCCTTTCACTCCCCTTTTCCCTGATCCCAGGATTCTACAGAAAACTTTTTGGAAACTATAAATCTAGTTTGAGACCTCTGTCTTTTTCTTTCTTCTGGGAAGAGTTCTTTTATTTTCTTCGGTGAAAATTCCCCTTCTTCACTCTCAGCCCTTCATTTTAGGATGGACTACCCCTCTCTCTAAGTTCTGGGTGGAGGTGGAGGAGGAGGAGTCTGGCACATGACCAGGCCTGGCCAATGAGAGCAGCATATGTGATTGGCTCAGTGAAGGTCATGTGACTCAATCCAAGTCAATGAGACTCAACTTTAGAACTTTCATAGGAGCTACTGAGGAAAAGGATGTCTCTTCTCACTGAGGTCCCTTAGTCTGGGCCTGCTGCCAACTGCCTTTCCTCTCTTCAGGGAGAGCCTGACAGGGAGAGCCTGCCAGAGAGAGATAGGGCACAGCAAAACTAGAGAAGGCAGGAGGCTGACACCATCTAAGAGCCTGTGGAGCCCACCGTACCTGAAGCCAGCCCCACTCAGGACTCTTCAGCTCAAGCCACTGCGTACTGCGTTTCTAGTCAGCTCCATCAAAAGTCCTACAGACACATGGTTCAACTCCTTCATCTTAAAGATAGAGAAATTGAGACCCAGAGAGAAACTGCTGGGCTCAAAGGCTTACAGTGTGTCAGGGCAGAGCTGGAGTTGGAATCTGGGCTCCTGGCTCCCACTGTCCAAGGGATGCTTTACCACCCCACACAGCACTTCTCCCCTTCTCTGCTCTTTTCTTCCTTCTGTGTCTTCCCTCACTGTTTCTGCTCATTGTTAAAAACTTTATTCTTTCTTCTACTTCAAATGTTACCTTTATTTATTTATAAAATCATAGCTGTGTACAATAATGCAATTATGGGGTACAATGAGCTAGTTTTATATACAATTTAAAATACTTTCATGAAACTGGTTAACATAGCCTTCACTGCATTTTCTTAGTTATTGTGTTAAGACATTTATATTGTACTCTCAGTAGATTTAACATGTAGATGCACCATAGGTGTGGTCCCGCCAATTACCCTCCCTTCACCCATCCTCTCCCTCCCCTTCCTCTCCCCCTCCTCTTTCCCCTTCATCTTGGGCTGTAGTTGGGTTATAGCTTTCATACGGAAGTATGGGTGTTTTTTTGTTGTTGTTGTTTTGTTTTGTTTTGAGACAGAGCCTCAAGCTTTCACCCTGGATAGAGTGCGGTGGCATCACAGCTCACAGCAACCTCCAATTCCTGGGCTCAAGCAAGTCTCTCGCCTCCGCCACCCAAGTAGCTGGGACTACAGGCGCCCGCCACAACGCCCGGCCATTTTTTCGTTGCAGATGTCATTGTTTGGCGGGCCCGAGCTGGATTCGAACCCGCCAGCTCAGGTGTACGTGGCTGGCACCTTAGCCCGTTGAGCCACAGTATGGGTGTTTATAAATTGGTTTCATAGTAGGGCTGAGTACGTTGGATACTTTTTCTTCCATTCTTGAGATAAGAAGAATATGTTCCAGCTCCATCCATGTAAACATAAAAGAGGAAAAGTCTCCATCTTTTTAAGGCTGCATAATATTCCATGGTATACATATACCACAATTGATAAATCCATTCATGGGTCAATGGGCACTTGGGCTTCTTAAATGACTTAGCAATTATGAATTGGGTGCAATAAACATTCTGGTGCAAATATCTTTGTTATAATGTGATTTTTGATCTTCTGGATATATACCTAGTAGAGGAATTGAAGGATCGAATGGCAGGTCTAGTTTTAGATCCCTAAGTGATCTCCGAACATCTTTCCACAAGGAATGTATTAGTTTGCATTCCCACCAGCAGTGCAGCAAATGTTATTTTTATTGTCTCCTCCTTGGTAAACCCTCACTCTAAGTAAGTTAGTCCTGACTGGTGTGAAAAAGATAATATGGGATGATTAACGGGTTGGAGTTCATCTTACATATGATGCAAAGACAGCTGAGAATTAGCATCCATGACGCTAACTGGCGTCAAAGCTGCACAGAGTATCTCTAATCTTCTAGTCGCCCTGAAAGTAGATGCGACGCCTCCCTTTTCACAGAGGAAGATATGAAGACACCGGGGTCAAAAGAACCTGGCCAAGGCACACAGCTGATGAATGAAAAAGCCAGCATTCCCACTCAGGATGACCCACTTCTGAGTCCCCTATTTCTTCCAGCCAGTTGCCCTTGTACAGACGGCCTGAGATTTTTATATCTGGAGTTCTCATGTTACCTGAGCGCTGAGTCGCGTGCCACATTTGGCAAATAACAACAGAGAACACTCAGTTAAATCGGAATTTCAGACAAACAGCAACTATTTTTTAAAATATAAGTATGTCCCAAATGGCAGGCAACATACTTATGTTAAAAATCAGTCACCGTTTATCTGAAATGCAAACATAACTGGGCATGCCATACTTTATCTGGTGATTCCACACTAAGGAGCTCTTATTTAAAGCAAGAAGCATTAACTGTGTTCTCATTTCCTCTTGTAGCAAAACACCCACCCCAGGGCCTTGGCGCTTGCTGTCTCATCTGCCTGGAAAGCTCATCTGCCAATATTTAATGTCCCCCTCCTTCACCTCCTCTGAGCCTCAGTCCAAATGTTATTTTGCTGCGTTTTCCCTCACCACTCCATCAGAAACCATCCATGATTTCTTTTTCTCAGTAACAACACTTATCGCCATCTGAAACGTCCGAAAGCTACATTTTTCTGTTTATTGTCTCTCCCACGGAAGAAATGTGAGCGTGGAGTTGTTCACTGCCTTGAGCAGAGTTGCATTTGCTGAGTGCGGGAACGAGCTCTCAGACCTCACATTCTGGTTTCTGTCTGGAGCGCTGCATGACTTGGGATCAGGAGCCAAGACTGTGACCACACTCAGTCACCTGGTGAGTGACAGAGGGCATGACCGTGAGCTCCCCACTGCTTGGGTGGGGCTCACCATGCAGCCCAGCAAAGCTGGGAGATCAGGAGACAAAGCAGCCTTGACAGTGGGCTATAGATTTGAATGAGTGGTGTTCAAGCACTCAGATGGTGTTTCCTTTTCTCCTTCAAGGGCTCCTACCCTAGACAACTGCACCTCAAGAATATAAAACCCTAAAAAACATTCTTTCCCATTTTTACTGAGTGGCCAGGGTTGTGCAAACTGCCCCATTCCCAGTGTCACTGTGGACAGTGGCATGAAGCACCCCTAGGTTGGAAGGAAGGAAAGGACACTTACAGATGTCAGCATACTGGCTACGGTCTAGGTTTCCAGATGTGTTACCTGCATCACCTCATTTATTCCTCACAATTCTTTTGAAATAGACATTATTTTATGCCCATTTTACAGATGAAGAAACTGAGGAACAGGGAGATCAAACAGTTTTCCTAGGGTCACACTACCAGAAAGCAATGGAGCCATGTTGAACTCAATCCTGAAAGCAATCTCTGAGCCCATTTCTTCACCTGTAAAACAAGTGTAAGAATAGTGCTATATTGTTGGGAGGTTATAAGGATAAAACATGATATCGTGTGTAAAATGTCTGGCAGATTATGTACACAGGCAAACTTGTCCCCTCCCTAGCCAGAAATGATTAGGCTAGAAGGTGTTGCATGAGGCCCACCATTCCAAGTTGGCTAGAATAACTAATGGTGTGGCTTAGACATTAATAAAACAAGACAACTAGCCAGATTTATCAGATTCACTCCAGTGGGTATTTGAAGAAAATTCAGAGAAAATGAGGTGATAGGAATAAGGCTTGGTCAGGAAGTAGAAGTGAAGCCAGTGTGGCCACGATGAATGATGAGCAAGCTGGCATCATAAGAAGCTCAGGGCCACTCGGTACAGTGGTATAGCTTGCGCACTGCACATTCTCTGATCACTATTCCCATTCTCGGCTTTGACAATGGTGCAGTACACACCCTGAGCAACTGTACCCAGCAACCCTGAGATTTTATCCATTCATTGATTAGTTTACATATATTAATATTTATTTATTTCTGCTAAGTGACAGTTTCTTTTCAAGCCCTGTGGCAGTAATAGTGGAAAGCCATTCAGAATCCTTTATACAGGTATTTTAGCTAAGGAGACAGACAAGAAATAAGAAGGATAAGTGCCAGAAGAAAAGGGGGCCAAGGGAGGGGCTGAGAGCAAAGGCCGAGGCAGAGAAACCTAAGAAGCAGCCAGGGGAATGGCACTTCCAGTAGGGACAACGTGGAGCAAAGGCCCAGAGGCTACCATAAGAACATCTGGGGCTACTTCCTTCCAGAAACCACTTCTAACTCTGACTCTTCCTGGAGCCCGATGGTCCCCGTGCCCAGGTCCCCAGACATACGTATCTATACGATACCACCACATTCTTCAAGTTAGCGTCAGGGAATGCCTAACTTTTATAGTAAAAAGTTCTCAGCCCAAACTCCCAGTTGGCCCCTGTCCCAGAATGGAGTCCAGATATGGGTGCTGTTGGGCCTTAGCCTGTCCTCCCCAGCCCCCCCACCAACAAGCACCCAGTGAGCTG
Source organism: Perodicticus potto (assembly GCA_963574655.1). Lineage (NCBI taxonomy): Eukaryota > Metazoa > Chordata > Mammalia > Primates > Lorisidae > Perodicticus > Perodicticus potto. The sequence goes on from CAUYRH010169112.1 coordinate 26,113, forward strand.
TCTCCACTGCAAAACCAGGAAACATGATGGGCCCAGACATCAAATGGTCTGCAAAAGATTGTGGTCAAACCTAGACCCAGGTGTTGTGCTAACCCCCTTTCCCTCAGGCCCCAATGAAGGGTAGAAGCTGCCTTCGTCTCAAGCCATCGGCATCTCCCCATGCCCACCACAATCCATGGCTCCCCAAAACCTCCACCTCTCTAGCTAGCAGTGAGGCCCTGATTTTGTTTCTATGGAGCAATAGTCTTTGATTCCCAAATGCCATGTAGGGATTTGCTGGGGGTGGAGTGGGAACCAGAGAAACAAAAGGATGATTTACAGGAGTTCAAAAGCCTCATTATAACCAGAAAATTTAATCTGCAGACATTTGGTTCTTTTTCTCCCATTTTTTAAGGAGAGGAAAAAAACATCAGTCTAGTGCAGTTGTACCAAGTCCCCCTGGCTTGGAGGTTAGTTCAAGGCATCTGTGACTCCAGAAAGCTTTCTTGGCGTTAAGCAGTAAACAGGCTGAGCAGATAAAACCATCCTGTGTTTAAAAAGTGGGTCTGTCTCTGAGGCAGAATTTTTATAGATAAAACAACAAAATGTGACTCAGAGAAGTCGGGTTATGAAAATGGCTCCACGTAGAGGCAAAACTCCTAACTCAAGAGCTAAGTCCAAAAGCATCCCAGGAAGGTTTGAGGGATCCAGATAATTCTCCGTCTGGCTTCCAGGAGCCACCCTGAAGCCCTGTTTTCCAGATGAGTTTGATATTGCAAATCTCACCTTCCACCTGTGCTTACTGCCCAGAGGGGCCTCTCTCTTTCTCCTGGTTCATCAAAATCTCTGCACATGGTTTGTGTGGGAAAAGGACTTTCTGTCAAGCAAGTTTAAGAAATGATGAGCCCAAGAGAGTTAGTAGGTTTCTTCACTGCGGGATTTCCCATGTACTTAATCAGAAAGAAGAGGGAACAGTGTTTCGGAAGCCATCAACAAGGGCAAGTGGTAAGAACCCAAATGGAGCAGACTAATTCCTAACAGAGAAGTGCTGTCCGGGCAATGCCGTGCCCAGGGACTCACAGGGTCTGTCTCGGCCGCTCTGTCTCTCTCTAGCTCCATCTTTCGACTGACCATCCTTCTGAACCTGGACTTCACTATTTCTTACCATGACGGGCTTCCTCTGCATGGCAGGGAACCTGGGTCACTGATTACTCCAGATGAACAGGGCCAGCTGGTGACTGTGGGGAGAGGATGTCCATGTCCTGGCTCATCTCTGGACAAGTGATGGTGAATAGGGAACAGAGCATCAGGATTTCCCAGCCTTGGCTGCCTGCTCACCCCTGAGTCAGAGCAGGGGTCAGGGCACTGGGTCAGCCTTACCAGAGACCCATGTCATGGATCTGGAGCAGTCTCCCCAAACAAGGGGTGCTCTCATCAAAAATACAGGGAAGAGATAGTGGGTGGATGACAAGTTTGATTAAGGAAACCCTTTTATGGCCACATACTCGGCTGAGCTGGGGTTGTGCAGACAGACAGACAGACAGATGACCTGGGGACAGCCACTAACCACTGGCAACAGCTCTCCCCCTCAGACATTGCACCCTCCCCCGCTATTGGCAGATTGTTAGCACCCGATGCCACGTGCCCGTGCGCGGGAGGGCGCTGCACACACAGTCTTGTACTTTCTAAGGCAGAGCTCTGCACAGCCTCGCTCGTCTCCCTCGGTGTGCTCTCCGACTTCTGGTCCTCCTCCCTAGAGGTGATGTCAGGCTGCCCACGAGCAGAAGGCGACTGCCTGGGTCACCTGTGACAGCGCCTGGCAGACCACGGCGGTGGGAGCAGCTGCCTAGCCGGGTAACAGACGGCATTTGCCAGTGGGCTTGGCTTGTGCGTCAGTTTGCTTTTCCCTGTCTTTGTTCCTCCCTTTAACCTTAAACTCCTCTCCTCATCTTCTTGGGTTTATTTTTCTAGGCGTTCGTTCCGTCCTCACACTCACTGTGTGTTACTCTGTGCCAGGCATTGCCCTGAGAGCAGAGCGAAGACGAGAGAACAACGCAGACCAGATGTCCTAACGTGTGCGGCTTACACCCTCGTGCGACGCTGGTGGCAGGGAGCAGGGGTTGGGAGAGGGACAAGCATGTTACTTTGGCCGCAGTGGTTAGAAAAGGCCGCCCAGAGGAGAGACCCCTGGAGGCTGTGGGGAACAGCGTCCTAGGGAAAGGGAACAGCAAGGGCAAAGGTCCTAAGGCGGGACACATTCACGGGTTCAAGGAACAGCCAGGGGTCCCTGCGATTGGAGCATTACTGAGCTCAGAGTTGGATCAGCAGCCACATTGTGGAGGGTCTTTGTCAACACGATTGTCACGGACAGACCTGAGAGTGGCCCTAGTTATTCTCACCGCCCGGTGTTCACACCCTGCATCCGCCTGCCCTTGATGTGGGCAGGACTGTGACTCACTTCTAACCAATAGCATGCAGCGAAGGTGGTTACGTCACGAATGGTGGTACCTCCTGTCTTACCGGCTGACTCGCTTCCTTGCTGGCTTTGATGAAGACAACGCCTTGCCGAGAGCTGTGCTGAGGACAGAGCCACATGGCAAAGCACCAGCGGCAGCCTCTGCCAGGAGTCAGCGAGGACCTGGGACCTGTCTGTGACCGTGGGAACTCGGAAGATCCTTCCTCAGTGGAGCCCTGTCCACCCCCTTGACTGCAGCCTTACAGGGGACTCAGCGAGGCCCACAGCCAGACCCCTGACCCACAGAAAGGGTGAGGTGATAAACACGGATTGTTTAAAGTCACTAAGTTTACAGTAATTCTGTTAGGCAGCAACAGATGATGGACACGGATGAGGACTCTGGGTTTAAGTCTGGAAACCAATGGATGGTTTGAGCAGGAGGAAGCAAGATCAGAATGACATATTAAGGGCTCAGCCAGGTTGCCAAAAGGAGGCTGGATGTTGGGAGGACTGGAGGAGCAGCAGGGAGCAGTGGGAAGCCCTGGGGCATCTAGACCAGACCTGGGTGGGGCCGTGGAGGGGGGGACATGTAGTCAGATTCTGGATCCTCTCTGGAGGTGGAGCCACCAGTTTCAGAGGGATGGGATGTGGGGTGCAGGATAAAGAGTGAGTTGAGGATGGTGCCATTTCCTGGGGGGGTGGACATGGGAGGACGAGGTTTGGGGGCGGGGTGAGAGGCATCGTCAAGAGTGATGCTTACCCGATTTAAAGTTTTACGATACTGAGGGTACTCTCACTTGGGATATGTTTGGCTGCAGGGAACCCCTGACCAATATCTTGAGTGATAAAGACCGTGCTGTGCTCTGCAGTGACAGCAGGCCAGGAGGTAAATGGTGGTAGAATGGGCTGGGGAATCCAAAAGAGCAGCACAGGGTAGGAGTGCATGAGGTCCAACATTCAGGGGCACAGGATGAGACTGAGGTTATCTGTGTCTTCAGGAAAGCAGGCGAAACGCAGCTACAATTATGACAGTGTTTAAACTACTAAGCAGAAAAGTACTAAGGCATCACTCTTTCCACTTCCTCATGCAGCCTCCTAACTGCTAGCCGAACTGGAGAAATAAATGTGATCATTAACATTCATTCCATGTCAAAACATGTTGCCTTACCACCCCTGCCTGTCACTCAAGATGCCCCAGAGGGCAAGAGATTTTACCTCTGACATTACCAACACCAAACAATGATCACTTATTAAGTATGGACTGTTTGCCCAGCCCCAGACTCAGTATTTGAATCATTAGGATTGTGTTTGGCTGTGACAGAAATCTGTCCATAGCAACCTGATCACACAGGGAATGTTTCCCCCCATATTAGAAGTCTATAGGGAGGAAGTCCAAGGCTGTTGAGACTTCTCAGAGAGACTGCAAGTACCCTCCTCCTCTTACTCTTCCTTCTTTGTGTCCCAAGCCTGAGTTGCATCCTTGTGGTTGTATTATAGCTGCTCTAGCTCCAGCCATCACATCAGCCTTCCAGGCAAGGTGAATAGAAGAAGGAGGTGGTGAACTTGCCAGCTGAGTTTGTCCCATTTAATTGAGAAACTAATAGCCACTTCTGATACCATCACACTTCTTCCTCACATCTTTTCAGCCAGCACAGGGTCACACAGGCATGCTTAGCTGCAAGGGAGGCTGACCAGTGACCATTTTTAACTGGCACAACATCAGTTCTGGTAGAAAGGAATGGATACTCGGTCAGTAACCAGCAGCATCTGTCCCCATACATCACAAGCTTAACTCATTTTATCCTTCCACATCCTTCCACCTCCTTCCGAGGCCAGTACTGTGCACAGCCAACTATGCCCAAGAGCCAAATTCGGATGGCTATTTTAGTAAAGTCTCATTGTAACACAGTTACCCCCAGTGTTTACATTGTCATATATGGCTGCTTTTGTGCCACAATGGCAGAATTGAGAAGTTGTGACAGAAGCCAAGTGGTCTACAGAGTCAAGGATATTTAGAGTATGATCCTTCATACGAAGTTTGTGAGCCCTTCACTCACTCCCCTCACTCTGACTATGATCAGTAGATGAGCAGGGTCTCAGGCCCTCCCCACCAGGCCTGAATCAGGAGCTTGGACAATTTACCAAGCCTTTCTGAGTCTCTATTTTCCCATCTGTAAAATGGACAGATTATTTCCTTCATATATCTCTCTCTTGTTGCCAGGAAGAATCAGTGAGAGATAATCCACAGAAAGTGCCCAAGACAAATTCCTCAAGAAGTGATGACTGATGCCCACTTCCAGTCTCACGTCAGCCTCACAATCCACATTTCCTCAGGAGGGCACCTTGGACTCCCTCATGGAGGAGGAAACATGGGCTCCTGTGGAATCCTGGGTACAGGGCTCAGCGGAAGGAGCGTCCCCTGACATCCATCTAGTATAGAATCCTCTTTGGGGTTTTTACTGGACGCCACACAGAAATGCTTCCATACACCTGTCGGCCTGTAGCTTTGGGGCTAGTTCTCAGGTGTTTGCTCTCGAGAGTCACCCTCAAGGTTTTGTGGGTACATTTTCCCTCACGTGTCCAAAACAGCAAGATTGTTCCTGAGACTCCTTTCACACAAGCCCAAAAGAAACTGGTTCTGAGCAACCTTAGACCTTGCACGGCCAATCTAGCTGGCAGCTTGGGGGAATGACCATTCCAGAAATTTAGATGAAGAATCCTTAGAAATTTCAGTATAGAAAATAAAATAAATTAATTAACTTTTTAATAAAAACAAAAATGTTTAAATAACTAACTTCTTTCAGGCAGTCCATTCTAAGGAATAGATGGTACTGACCTCATTTGATGTCCCAGAAAACTAACCACAAACGTTCCCATCACCATGGCACAGAAACTGCTCCACTTTGGGGCAATTCTCCCTGCTTCCAGAAAGTTCCGAAAGTTTACCACAAATACTCCTGCCTGTTTGATGCTTCTCAGCAGTAGAAAATTGCTAACCACGAAAGTTTCAAGGCAAGGCTGGGCGCAGTGGCTCACGCCTGTAATTGCAGTACTCAGGGAGACCGAAGCAGGTGGATTGCCTGAGCTCAGGAGTTCAAGACCAGCCTGAGCCAAAGCAAGACCCCGGATCTAAAAATAGCCAGGCATTGTGGTGGGCTCCTGTAGTCCCAGCTACTCAGGAGGCTGAAGCAAGAGAATCACTTCAGCCAAAGAGTTTGAGGTTTCTGTGAGCAGTGACACCATGGCACTCTATCCAGAGCCACAAAGTGAGACTCTGACTCAAAAAAAAAAGAAAGATCCAGGGCAGGCATCTAAAATCAACCTAAAGACACTCCCCATCTCCACACTCCTGCCTCTGTGTGCTCTTTCACGGTCCAGTTCCACGCTCCTCCTCACAGACAGGGTCAGCATTCAGTCCAGGAATTCTTTTAAGGCGCTCTGTGTGGGTACATGTGATCACCTGAGCCTGTGGAGTAAGAGGAGAGCTCCAGTTACCAGGGGTTTCCGAAGGCTTTTAATGGAAAACATTTGAGCCAAATAAAAAGGCTTTTCCTTGTGTTTTGGTTTAACTGTAAATTATCTGCTCCGAGGATCCATCCAGAAACCTCTGCTGAGGGCGAACTCGGTGGCATGGCCGGATCCTGGTCTGTTGCTTGGTCCAGATAGATTTTCAGCCACTGCATCCAAACTGCAGCCAGGGGGACAATCAGAACAGAACTTCTTTTGTTCTGATGAAACTGTTTTTAATGGTCCTTTCTAGGCCGGGCCCTGGTGGAAGCGTCAACAAGGCTGCTCATTGAAATGCCCTTGAAAGAGCTGAGTGGGGAGTGCGAGGGAACCCTAGGGAGGGGCTGGCGGCCCTTTGCTCGGCCCTGGTGGTCCTGCCGCAGACGAGAACTGGGCTGTTTTATTTGTTGTCTGAGATGGAAAAGGGGGAGGGGGTCAGTGAGATGAGGACTGTCCCACAGATTTCCATAATTACTGCCTGCAAAGTGTAAGACACACACACACACACACACACCACAACATCAAATGTCATCCTGGAGGCATGGGGGTCCACAACGCTGAAAACTCAGAAGCTGGTAGAGCAAATCCACTAAATGGAACAACATGTGTTCCCCTGGCCCAAGAGCTCTGACTGCATTAAGGGAGTCACATTTCTGACCACTTTGCTTTTCATCTGGAGGCCTCGGGCAGCCCCTCGGTTCATGCAGATTCCAGTATCCGGAACCCAGATGGAAATATACCCACCGCTCCTGAGGCACCAGCTGCTGCCTGCTCGATCTGCTGTTCAACCCTGAGGTCTGAAAGTGTCAGTCCTCTAAAAGGTCTCCTGGTGGCACCTGAAGGATGCTGTCTGTGTAGCAACAGGGACAAAAGGGTCAAGAAAACAAAATCTGCTCTTTGGCTCTCAGAGGAAGTGAGGATTTTAAATGAGATTTTAAGTTTGCTTCCGAAGAACAGGCTTAATTCCTCACAATAGTGAAATCTAGATCAGTGGTGTCAGCAGGGGACACTCGTGGCCCCACAGTGGACATGGGGCAACATCTGGGGACATTTTAATCGTCACAACTGGGGAGAGGAGGTGCTGCTGGCATCTGTTGGGTGGGGGCCAGAGACGTCGCTCAACACCCCCCAGGACATGAGATGCCTGACCCAAATGTGAGGACCTCGGAGGTGGAGAAAGTGACCTTAACCCCATCACAGCACCACCCACACCTGGACCTCGAGATGGCAAGGACCTGGATCCTCACTTATTTGGAGGTGAAATTTCTGCCTGACTGGTGGCGGCACAGATTCCCTTTCCAGAATACGTTAGAACAACGAGGAGACTGCGGCTCTTTGAAGAAAAGCTTTAGGGTTTGTCTTTAGCATTAAATCATCTTAAATTGTGCAGGGGAAATGGAATACAATTCAAGTTGTATTACTAATCAGTCTTTGCATGGAATACATCACATGGAATTATATTCCATTCAATCTGTAAGTAATTAAAGGTCAGGCAGACTTTGTAGGGAAAATTCTGGACTTTCATCAAGTTTCTCTCATGCTCAAACCTCGCCCCCCCTAAAGAAAACACACCTGCTTCTATCACCAGGGACTGTCTGGAGGTAGAACATGCTTATTATTTGACATATTGATTTATTAATCATGTTTCTTTTTCTCTAAGAAGTAATGGGAAGGGGCTGACATCTGAGAAATTTGAACAGAGAAAGAGGGATGAGATGTAGGATCGGGGTCCCAAGGTTTGAGTTCCAGCTCTGTTTGAGGTGTGACCTTGGGCAACCTGCCCAACCTTTCTGAACCTTGGGTTTTCTCATCTGTAAAAAGAGAATAAAAATAGTTCCTCCCCTGTCAGGTTCCTATAATGATGGAAATGAGTCTATAAGTGTGAACTCCCTGGGCACATTCCTGGCTCCTGGGAAGCCAAACGGTATTGGTCATCACTATGGGCCAGCTTTGTTCTGTGCAGGCTCTGGGAAGTGGGGAGTGATGGGCTCTGTCCCTTGCCTCATGCTGCTGGGGCACCGCACTTCTCTGCACCTACATAATTATCTCAGTACCAATGACATTTGTGGTACGGAATCTTGAGGATGGACGCTCCATGAGCACAGAACAGGGCTGTCCCAGCACCAGGCAGAGGGCACACAGTAAGCACCCAATAAATGCTTGTGGAATAAAAGAATGGCGAAGAGGGCAGTGCCTATGGCTCATCGAGTAGGGTGCCGGCCCCATATACCGAGGGTGGCGGGTTTAAACCTGGCCTCAGCCGAACTGCAAAACAGAAAAATAGCCGGGCGATGTGGCAGGCACCTGTTCCCAGCTACTCGGGAGGCTGAGGCAAGAGAATCTCCTAAGCCTAGGAGTTGGAGGTTGCTGTGAGCTGTGTGACACCATGGCACTCTACCAAGGGCGATAAAGTGAGACTCTGTCTCTACAAAAAAAGAAAAGAATGGCAAAGAGAACATTTGCCCCATGGGAAAAGCCTAAGATTCTAGACCTTTTTCTGCAGCTTGGACTTGGCAGCTGTGGACTTGGGGCAACAGAGACAATAGCCTTCTCTTTCTCCCTGGCACATCTAATTCAACAGCAGGCCCAGTGGCCTCTTTAAGTAGGAGTCTGACTCCATCCACTTCTTCCACCTGCCCTGGCTCTGGGCCACATCTGCCTGGCCCACAGCTGCAGCCTCCTTCCCAGCCCTGAGGCCCATGCCATGTCCAAGATTGCCTCTCCTCACTGACAGCCCTTACCACTTCTTCCCCATTCCAGATATTCTGGCCACCTAGCCTCCCCCTCCAATATCACCGCCCGGACCACCCTATCAAGATACGCTCCCCGTTTAGCTTCCTTCCAGTTACTACCACTCTCCGTAATTGTAATAACCTCCCATTACTCTGCTGTGTGTGGTCTTTCCCTCCCTGTGTAAGCAGGGTCTCTCTCTTCCTCACTTAATCTCTTTTCCTAGTGCCTAGAATAGCACCTATCCATTAAAAAAAAAAAAAAAACTCCAGAAATACTTTCTGAACAAGTGAATGCATCGATTTCAATAGTGGATGATAGACTAACAAACAGTAAAGGGCCCAGGTTCCAAACCTCCTCGGGCATAGGCTTTGGGCCTTAGGGGCATCAGTTGCTTCCTCCACTAAATGGGGGAATAGCTGTATCCACGGTGGCATTGCTATAAGTGTCTACAGCACACACTGATTTAATCTCATGCTGGCATCTCGGAGCACCTCAGTGAATACGTGAGGACGACCCCACACATTTTCCTTCTCATTGACTCAGATCGAACGTCATGGAATTGCTGATATTCAACAATTCTGACTTACAAAAATGGCAGTTTCATAGGGTTCAGAGGGGCGTTTCCCTAAGTCACAGGACTGGGAACTGTTGGAGCCAGTCTGGAATCAGACTCCTGCCTGGTGTTCTAACTGGACGCTCTGGGCCTTCAGACAGGGCATCTAACGCTAAGAGGTTCACATTCACTTTCTTCTATCTGGTGGCTGGGAAGAGGCAACGTCCTGAACAGAGGCGGCAGCGGGCTGGTGGCCACCGGGATCTAGCATCAGCAGGGCCCGCTGTTCATCTGAGTAAGAGGTGGGCTCTTCTGTGATGGGCAGAGATGCGCCCACCGGCCTCCGGAGCCCCACTCGCTAAGCACATCCCTTGGTTTCTTCCTCCCTTCTCTCTCTTCTCCCTTCTTTGTCTCCTTTCTTTTCTTCCATTTTTAATTAAACAATGACAGGATTCCATTCTAGCAGGTTCACAAGGGGTGAAATCACTTAGCAACCTTAATTATTTTCAACTTAATACCTCCCTGGGGTGGGGGAGGCTGAGCCCCTGTGGGTGGAATGCCTCCCTGGCTCAGCTGCTCGGAGGCTGGCTCTGGAGCAAATGAAGCGTCTGACTGAATGCTTCTCATATTTTCCCTCTCCCTGGGAAGGGCTTTTGTTTGGAGTGAGCCTTTCTTCTCCCCCTGATAAACATGAGTGACTACAGTTGATTGCAATTTTTTCAGCTGGCTGTAGCTTCAAAGGTTTGAGGGTTTTTAAATTCCAGGCTTTAAATTACATTTTCCCCCCTTTTGCTCTCAGATACACCTACAGCAGATAGCAGAAATATGAATCTCATCTTCAAATAAGAGAGAAATAGGGAGGCGTGTTGTTGGGAGTAGTTATCAGTGAGGTCAGATCAGCGTCAACAGTTTCCAGTGGTGGAAACCCCACAAATCATCGCAACCCACTGAGCAATGACAGAGCACCCAGCGTGCCCCTGCCAAATGACCACAGGAAGCTGGTACCAAACCCTGGCCATGGGCGAGCACTGAGCAGAGCCCTTCATAGAGATAGTCACTGAGCCTCAGACCACCCTAGAAGGGAGATGCCAACATTCTCATTGGAGAAGCTGAGGCACAGAGAGGTTAAGCAGCTTACCCTGGGTCACACAGCTCCATAGTGAAGCTGGACCCAAATGTGGTTTGTCATCAAAGCCTGCCTGCCTTCCTCAAAATCACTCTGCAGCAAAGGGCTAACACTCTATAAACAAGCAGCCATAAATCAAGGCAAATAAAATATCTACTTTGAAGCTCTGCTATGGTGATTCAAGGAGATAAAGGGCATGAGATTCTGGCTCATGATTCCTTAAGAAACATTCACCCATTTCCTGCCTCTCCCAACTGGCAAGACACATTTGTAAATACCGAAGGCGAAGATTCAGACAGATTAGGGTTCAAACTGGGCACACACATCATTTACTGGCCATGTGATCTTGGACAGGTCGCTTAACCCTTTCTAAGCCTCAATTTTCCTCATCTAGAAAATAGGTCTATGGAGAGAAGTAAAGGAGAAAGGAGACTGAGAGCTCGATAAAGGTCGCCTATATTTTAAAAACAGACCAGTAACAAGCGGACAGAATTACAGAGGATGGCGCTGGCCAAATGGTTTTTGCAGAAGCAGAAATTCTGTGACACAACCTGGAGAGAGCACCACGGTTCCTTTCCTCAGCATTTGCTTTGTGCTGGACACAGTGCTGAGTTCTGTCCATGAACTGGCCCGAGAACGTTGCTGCCCTTCTCTCATTTAACCCTCCCAACGAGCAGAGGAGCCAGGACCACGCATGAGCTCTGTTTTATAAGTGGGAAATTGAGGCTCAGAGAAAAGTCACTTCTTCAAGGTCACACAATGAGGGAGGCAGTGAGAATTTAGGCCTAGGCCAGTCTAAAGTACCCCTCCCTGTGTCCAGACCCTGCTGTCATCACACCATGGTAGCTACTTCCTTCATGTTAATGTTTTTTAAAAGCTCAGTATCTACCTACAATGGGTCAGCCATTGAGTGACCAAGAGCACTGTGGTCAGGAAGTCACGGCAGGCCTGTCTGACACCTTGTGATGTAGAAGGGACCAGAGAGCAAACGACCTCATAAGGAAAAGGCTTTGGGGGAACATCTGGGACCCCGCCTTAGCAAGCCAATGTGTAGCATCACTCAGGGAAGAACAGTTATGCAGTATAGAAGCAAATCCTGAATTCTTGTCCTTAAATCCTGAATTCTTGTCCCTGGCCAAGAGCACTGGTCTGGTCAGATATTCCCATTCTCCTCCAGGGTGCCTGGAGACCAGGCTGTTCTTTGTCATGCTAATGAATCATTTTAATAGGGTGTTTTAACAGGAACATTCATCACCTTTTGTGCAAGAAGGATTTTCTTTTTGGTTCTACTTAAATGGTTAAGTAGGTAATAAACGCCTATCAGCTCCACCACCACAGTCTAGTAATCCCTCCAGGCATAAATCATAGGGGGATTATTAGTGCCCTCATGAATTAACACGAGGAGGGAACTGAGAGGCCAGGGTTTGGGGCTGTCAGTCCCACGGGACTGGGAAGGAGAAGCTGGGTTTTCTTGGAGCCCTGTGGATTGGATGGCCGCGGTGGGCCAGGGGAGGCCCCCGAAACCAAGGCTGTGGTGCCACCCAGGAGATGGGTGCCTCTCTCTCCCTGCAAATACTCAACTTCTTCTGTCCATTACAAAGGCCTTGCAAGGTACCTGGAACTTTGCTGGGCCCTGGCACGACCGATAGGAAGAAACAGTACACTTTCATCACTGGACCTGAGGGAGCCAGCAAGACTGTCCAGGAACCTAGACTGCTACTTAATCACTGCTGTGGGTGGCACCAGGAAGAAGCTGGGCAGGGGCCGGCCTAGATGGGTGCACGGGGCAACCTCCATGAGGAGGTGACATTCATCTAGGAGGCTAGGGTGGCTCTGATGGACCCATGGAGCTGGGCCAAGCCACAGTTCCCAAAATTCCCTTTTCCGCAAGTATTGCGTGAGGGGCTCGGATTGCCTTCCCGGGGCATCTGTATATAACAAGTCTCCCAACACTCAGTCGGTGGCTGGAAACCACAGACGGGTGTTCTCTCACAAGGCTGGAGGCCTGAAGTCCAAAGTCGAGGTGTCAGTGTCGCTTCCTCCAGCTCCACACCGCCCTGCAGTCTTCCCGCTCTGCGAGTCGGTGTTTATGTCTTCCCCTGATAAGGGCGACTTCCTAACGGATTAGGAGCCCACCCTGCTCTGTACGATCTCACCATCTTCTCTAAATATGCCTGGGATGGCCCTACTTCCAAATAAGGTCACGTTCTGAGATCCTAGGGGTTAGGATGTCAAAATAGCTTTGGAGGCCCCAAGAGAGACTCTCGTGTGAGAAAGGAAGGGTGACACGGAGCCATGGCACCTCTGTGGCACACACCACCGTCGCTAGCTGCTGGGTCTCCTCGGTGGCCTGAAGAAGCCGCTGTTGCTCTACTTTCCCCTGGCTTGTCCTACAGCTTCTCCAGGTCCTGGGCCGGGTATATTCAGGTCCCAGCTGCTGCAGGACACACTTGTCACCATGGTCAGAGGCAACAAGAACTGACACAGTTTCAGCCAGTCCTCGTGGGCTCCAGCTCACGTTTATGGATTTCAGCTTGTCCCTGCTGTCCCCAGTTTGCACCCACCTTCCGTCCCAGCCTGTTGTCCTGACTCCAAGTGCCTGTGTCTGCCAGGGTCTCCTCAGACCCCGGTTCTGCTTTCTTTCCTGCTCTCCTCCCAGCTTCCTCACGCCCCCTCACCTGCCACTCCTGCACAACTGCCAGCGCCAGGAATTCCAGCCCCTGCCTCCAGGCTGAGCTTTGAGCATTGAGTGAACACTCCAGAAGGAACCCCTGTGGGATCAGGCTACTCTGGGATGGCGCCTAAAATCACACCCATTTGTTTGACTTCTTCCCCTCCCTGTCCGGGACACACATCCTCAATAAACCCCCAGCTCGCGAATCTGTGTCTCTGAGTCGTCTTCAGGTAAATGCAGAGACATTTAGCCAAGTGGTTTCGAACAGCAGGTTAGGAGTCAACCAGACCGTGCTGCAGTTTTTGGAAGTCAAAACCAGGGGTATCCACCAGTCAGCATGGGTATATCACATGTGTACCTCGCAAGAATGTTCAGCCATGCTTTGTATTAATGGGGGACACACCTGGTCAGCATTTGTGGCTTCATGAAGAAGAGACCTTAACCCACAGGACCAGAAGGTCCAGTCACACAGGCTGCTCTGCCCATGGGACAAGTGGGGGCTGAAATAAAGCCCACTAACTGTTTGGAGAAATGGGAACATTTGCTTGTTAAATTGTTTTGGAAATAATTTTAGGCTTTTAGTAAAGTTGCAAAACAGCACAGAGTTTCTATGTACCCTTCACCCAGATTCCTTCAGTGTTGTCTATCAGAATCATGGCACAAAGGCATCTTTCAAAGGCTCACACTAAGGTACCTGTGGCCAGCAGCTGATGTCCATCTAGAGTGAGTGGACAGGTCAGGGAAAATGTCACCTAAGATGGGAAGGATGGGTGAGGTTCTCCAGAAAGGGGCAAGCTGTACCCCAGGAACAGGGAAAGGTGTTCTGGGAAGAAGGCACAGCTTCTGAAAAAGCTCGGGGTCTGCTGGGTGCAGCTAGATGCTGGGGTGAAGGCTGCCAGGCTCTGGGGAAGGATGGGGGACCCCCAGATGGGTTCCTGGGGGCCCTCTCCAACCCCAGAGATTGCTGTCTTCACTCCAAGAGAGTGCAGAAGGTGAGGGCAGGGAATAGGTGAACCTGGAGTCCAGGCTCCATAAGCACATAAAGAATCCACAGGGAAGGCGGTGCTGTGGCTCAAGGGAGTAGGGCGCCAGCCCCGTATGCCGGAGGTGACGGGTTCAAACCCAGCCCCGGCCAAAACTGCAAAAAAAAAAGAATCCACAGGGAAGGGAATTCCCAGGACCAGACTCAGGAACATGGTGGGGGGGCATACTAGCTGGGATGCCAGGAAATACGCTCCTGGATGCAGGAAAGGCCGCACCTCCAAGGGCTCAGTCCCACCTCTCCTCTAAACCTTCCTCTGGCCCACCCTGCTGGGAAGACTCCACCCCAACCTCCTCCCAAGGGGTCAAGAAAGGCCCCTGGAGGCAGCTGTCTCCACACTATCAGATGGTCACCCCCACTCAGCCCTATAGTCTGTCTCCTTCCTGATAAACCTCAGGGAATGGGATTGTCCCTCCTTCCTACAGACTTAGCCCACATTTGGACATCCAGGAGGTACCTGGGAAGGGTGAGGTGCTGATCTAATTAGCCCAGTAAAGTAATTGGCACTGATGTGTGAATACCTGCAGCCTTCACCTGGAGGTGGATGTTGGTGGCTACAAAGGGAAGCAGATGGGGAGGAACACGAGGTGGCTTCCCCAGAGATTTTAGAAACCCCAGAAGAGGTTCACCTGGTGGTTATCTGAGAGGGGAAGGCTTTCTGCCATTCTTCTTCCCCTTTGCAGGGAATTCTCTGCCCTCCCTCTTCTGGCTAAGTGGTATCAAATTCTCACCCTGGGAAGAGTTTTGCCCTCTCATGGATAGAACACTATCTATGTCTGACGTCTGTCCCCAAATCATCCAAGGACCCCTACGTTCATGAGCACTGTCTCTGCCACCCCAAAACTTTACCAAACGATGACACATACCAGGAATAATTGGGAGAGGACTTCTTAAAACCACTTCCATGTAGCTTCTGTTTTATAGATTTCCTGATTCAAAATCCCTTTGTACTGGCAGGGTGGTCATAAGCAAGCATTTAACCTCCGTGCTTTGGTTTCCCCATCAGGAAAGTGGGATAATAAGAGTCCCTATTTAACCCGGTGGTTGTGAAGAGCACAATGGCACGATCTGTGTGAAGCATTTGGAAGTGCCCCCTGGATGTCAGCTTGAGCCCCAATGCTTTACTTCCGTCCCAGCACAAGGAGAAAGACCCTGTTGGCAGCAGCAGATTCAAGCACTACCTTTCTGGAAGTCAATATTGGGATACAAGTCACAAGTTAAAAGACACCTCTTAACAGCTTTGGATCTTAATTACTTGACCACTCTGTGCCTCTGTGTCCACACCTGGAATTGGGGCTAATGGTGCCTGTTTCATAGAACACTGCAAGGATCAAATTAATTAATACCCAAGAAACATTTTAAACACTCCCCATGATCTAGTGAGCACTCGATTATATTATGACTATTATTTGACCCAGTGATTCCATTTTGTGCAATTCTAATTTCAATTTTCAATTTTTATGATTCCAAGTGTCTTATTAGACACATATAGGCTATTTGTCATAGCAGAACTATTTATCATAGCAAAAGAATGACATGATTTGAAATGATGTCCAAGATGTATCTGAAGTTAAAAAAAAAAGAGGTGACTAAACAATATGAATAGTGTGATCCCATTTTTGTTTGAAAAATACTGTCAGGATAGGCAAAGAAATAAAACTCTAAAAGAATTTTGACAACGTGCTCACTTTAGGAGAAAGAAATTTACTTTCTACATCCATGCTTTTATACTTTCATGATGAGAATATATGACTTTTGTAATCTAAAAATAAAAATACAATCATAAAGATACATTTAAATAAAAATGACTGTAATTACGCTCCTTGGAGAAAACTGGCAACAGACTGGGGAAAGACACTGGAAATGGGGACAGCCTAGTTCCTGAAGTCAAATTCCACTGCAGTGACCGGGAAAGGACTGCCACAGACTTTGCAAAAGGAATCTCAGGGCATCGAATGTCTTATGTGGGTGATCTGTGGGCAAGGCTGGGAGGCATGTTGCTAAGCCGAGGTATGGGGAGTCAGGTAGTGGGATCTGCGGTGCTGGTAGCTCACCAGGGCCACCCAGACAGACCTACTTGTTAACTTTTACAGTTTTTACAAATTGTAAAGGCCGGAATTTCAACTCATTTTATGTTGAAACCAGCACAAAACAGTAAATCAACCAACAAACAAGAATGTCATTGCTAGAAAGCTCAGTAGAGACTCCTGTCATCACCCAGTGAGTAACCACTGAGCACCTTCTACGCACAACACACCGTTCAACCGATCTGGGTCCGGAGGTGCCTCATCGTACTGCAAACATTCCTGACACTTTGCAGGACCTCAGCCCTGCCACTTCCAGGGATGAACCCTGTAGATCCACTCTCAAGTAGGAGCAAAGTCATTTTCGTGCAAGGTTATTTATGGCAGTTCTGATCCAGAACCTAATATTTCCAACAAGGGGACAGTCCTTACAGTACATCTACTTAGTAACCTCTGCAGAAGGAACGGCCTTGTGGGGGGCCAGGGTGGGGGGAAGCAGCCCTGGCCACTAGTGAAGAGCCAGCAGAGAGGGGTGAGATCGCCCCCAGATGGGAAATGCTGAGGGTGTTACAGCCAGCCCAGCCTTGGAGAATAACAAAGTTGGGACAGCCCGGGGCACGTGGGAGGGAAGGGTTGAACCCACCGGTGCATCTCCGGCCTGGTGTGGAGGCAGGACAGGGAGGGAGACTTGACAGACGGAACAGGGTGTGAGTACTGACACCCTTCTGTCTGCACGAAACAGACCCACTGTCTTTATCTGGGAACTGCTGTTCCCCAATGTGCTTTTCCTACCTGGCCCTGGTGCGGACCGCCGATCCCTGAGCCCATGGTGTGGGGCATGGGACTCAGCTCCACATCCCCCACCGCAGTTTTGAGCATCTTCACAAAGACATTTTAATGATACGGGCAAATGGTTACATTCCAAAGCGAGGAAACAGCACGCACAGTCCTGTACCTACAATGGCCTCCATTACATAAAGTGTAACGTATAAAACAAAAGCTGGAAAAAATATGGCTTCCTCCAAGTGTGAGATTACAGCAGTTTTTTCTCTCTATTTTCCAATATGGCCACACATTATTTTATTATCAGACAAGAAAACATTGTTATAAGGGGGAGCCCACCCCTCAAGAGGAGCAGCTGCCCAGAGACTTATATGAGGGGCTGCGGAAGAAGGGTTGGGGTTAAGGCCAGAACTCGCCCAGCCAGAACGCTGACAACGAAATGCAGATGAGTGAACACTATGAGAAATTTTTATTAATATTTAATTTAAATTTTTTGTAGCAGACATTTAATGGTTTTTTTTTCCTCTCAGTATGCTTAGCACTTTCTTCTAGAAATTTCCCTTGCAGCCTGTTATGAACCAAGTACTTCTGTCTCTCAACATACATACATAGACTCTCTAATCCTCCCCCACCCCCACACTGTGATGGTATTTGGAGATGAGGCTTTGCAGAGGTAATTAGGATCAGATGAGGTCACAGGCCCTGGTCTGATGTGATGGGATCAGTGGCCTTCTAGGAAGAGATGCTGGAGAGCTCACTCCCTACCCCAGCACAGCTCCATCCAAACTCCCTGAGCAGAGGCCATGAGAGTACACAGTGAGAAGGTCGCAATCTGCAAGGCAGGAGAAGAGCCCTCACCAGAACCTAATCTTGCTGGCACCTGGATCTCAGACTTCCAGCCTGAGAATTGTGCGAAAATACAGGAGTTTAGCCCATCTGGTCCATACCATCTTGTTATGATATCCACAGCAGATGAACACAGACACGCACCCATCCTCTCAGCCCATGCAGTTCAGGAGAAGCTGGTCCTGGCTCTGTCTGGGGTGAGCCAATCAGACAATCAGAGTTCTGCCTCTTCCCCACTACCCAGCCACAGTGATTGGTTCAGGGATGGACACCTGACCCAGGCTAATTAGAGTCAATGCCACTCAGCCCTAGGATTTCTTCTGACCTGCTGAAGGCATTTCTCTCCTTGGGGTTACTAAGAGCCTGCTGATCATCTTTCTGAGAGAGTGCCAGCCTGAGAGAGGGGATAATACAGGGAAAAGCATCTTTAAACACCTAGAAACAGCCTTGCCTGAAGCCATCTACTCTCCACTTTTCAGCTAGTGAGCTAATGTTTATTTTTTACATTGGGCCAGTTTGATTAGGTTTTCTGTCACTTGCAATCCAAAGAGTCTCACTGATACCCAAGGGCAACACACACATAGTTGCTTTTGAAGTTGCTAAGGTGGCCACACCTCCTGGATTTGCCCTTGGAGTTCTGAAGATGGCTGTAAGCTGACCCTCCTGCCAAACAGGTCAGGCTCCTCTGGGAGGCCAGGGGCAAATCTTCCCAAACTCACTCCCTGACACCTGCAGCCCTGCCTTTCTCTGATCCTCCCCCTCATACTATTTTCTCTTCTTCTCTTCACAGGCTGTCTTCTTTCCTGTTTTCCTAAGAGATAGACTCATGGACCAGTCAAGGGTCAAGAGAGTGGAGTTATAGTCAGACATCCCAGCTGTGTGGCCTGAACAGATTACTTAACCTTTCTGAGGCTGTTTCCTTTTCTATAAATGGGGATAACAAGTCCTATTCAAGGGGAGTTTTAAATAAGTCATGCCCAGTGCCTGGCCCATAGGAAGTACTCATTAACACTGACCACTCACAGCTTGGTGCCTGAAGCTCAGCGGCTAGGGCTCCAGCCACATACACCAGGGCTGGTGGGTTCGAACCCAGCCCAGGCCTGCCAAACAACAATAACAGCTACAACAACAACAACAACAAAAATAGTTGGGCGTTGTGGTGGGCGCCTGTAGTCCCAGCTTCTTGGGAGGCTGAGGCAAAAGAATTGGTTAGAGTTTGAGGTTTCTGTGAGCTGTGATGCCACGGCACTCTACTGAGGGCAATATAGTGAGACTGTCTCAAAAGAAAAAAAATCACTGACCGCTCACTACTGGTAGCCTTTACCTCCTCACTCCAATTAATCCATGCCCATAGCCGTCGTGACCTTGAGCATTAAACAGCCCTTGGCCATCTCCTTCAAAGTCTCTGTGAAGTCATCTACAGACTCTGTTAGCTGATGGCTTAACTCCTCAAACAGGCCCACCCCAATGAAATGTCTGCCTGCCCAGCCAGGTTTTAAGAATATAAATACCACCATCGGCACGGTTCAAAGGCAAGACTGGCTAATGACTACCCCTAATGGGTCCTTGTCTAAGGCACGTCTCAGCTTGCTATGTAGGGACTGGATTGGAGAGGCTGCAGCCAATAGTCAAGACTTGGAAGGAGCAGTTCATCTCAGCTCATGGGAGCTACAGCGTTTGTCTTCTGGGTCCCTGGGCTTAGCACTCTTAAAGCAGAAATGAAACACAGTCAATGCACAGACTGTGAATTTGCTGGAGGATGGTAGTAAGTCTCATAATAGAACTTAGCCTGTGAGTGAATCAGAATGGCATGCCCACCCTAAGCCTTCACTGAGAATGCTAGTGGTATGTATTACTGGAGCTTTTTCTATTCACTGAGCACTCTTCAAACATCCCATTTGTGTAAAATGCTTAACACCAGATGACACTGAGGTCATATCCCAGCCTGTGTCCTTGCATAACTGGGGATTCCCTTGGAATGACAAAGGAATCAGGCCAAGTCATAAGGATGTCAAAGAATACAGGTTTGTGACCTGGTTATAGGCTCCAGGGCCAGTCCTTCTATAAGGAAAGGGATCTGAATGGTGGAAATGAAGTACCTTGTCTGCATCTGACCCTTTTTTAAAAGTGTGGTGCACAGCACCATCATTTCTGCAGTCACCCCCTTGCCCAGACCAAACTGCAAACTCCTTGAGGGCAGGGTGGGTCTTCTTGGGCTCTGTGCTTGGCAGCTGTGAGTGCTCTGGCAGCTCCCTTCTTTCCTCATCTGCTAAATGGGGATCTTAATGGTTCACAGGATTGCAGTCAGAGTAGCTACCCTTGCCACATCCCAGTGCGTTGCAAGCATGGCCTCATTTAATCTAGCAGCATCCCACTGAGACAGGTGTTCCCCCCTTTAAAGATGTGTAAACTGACAAAAAAAGGATCCTGAGGCACTTGCCCAAGGTCACGGATAACCAAGTACTGTGGCCAGAAGTGAACCCAGGAAGTTGGCAACTAGAGCCCAGCTTTCCGACCACAAGCCCCGCTGGCTCCCTGGTTCGGGGTCACAACAGATGTGGAAGACGTAGCTCAGCATCTGCACCAGCTGTCCACAAACTGCACTCATCTGATAACTGCTCATGCCCCCTGCGGTACTCAACTGGTGTCGTGGGATAGCCAATTAATTATACGGTACTTAGGGAATGGGTTAGTGCCAGTGGTCCTCAAGTACTAATCAAGTTCCTGCAGGGCACAGAGCACTCACGGCTCTGGACATTGGGAAGGAAGCGGCAGAGAGACTTGCAAGGCTTCTGTTCTCCTGAAGCTTCCACTGCTGGCAGCAAACCAAGAGTCAGATATGACATCAGATATGCTGTCATGTCAGGTGGTAACATGAGGAAAAGTAAAGCAGCCCCAGGGGAAAGACATGGCAAGGAGCTGAAAAGGGAGTGATTGCCAGTTTGTTTGAAATGTATTATTTTTAAAATGGGAGGGGCAGTGAGGAAAGTCCCAAAGGAAATACATTTGTGAATTGGTCACAGTTTGGTCAAATTAAATACCACCATCTAGCTGTGAAAACGATAAGAGGTTGCTTGAGCCCAGGTATTGGAGGTTGCTGTGAGCTGTTATGTCACGGCACTCTATCCAGGGTGAAAGCTTGAGGCTCTGTCTCAAAAAAAAAAAAAAGAAAAGAAAATGATAAGAGGGATTTTGAAATGGCAATAGAAAGAGATGGCTGGGCAGCACCTGTGGCTCAGTGAGTAGGGCACCGGCCCCATATACCAACGGCAGCGGGTTCGAACCCAGCCCCAGCCAAACTACAACAAAAAATAGCCAGACGCTGTGGCAGGCAACTGTAGTCCCAGCTACTTGGGAGGCTGAGGCAAAAGAATCGCCTAAGCCCAAGAGCTGGAGGTTGTTGTGAGCTGTGATGCCATGGCACTCTACCAAAGGCAACAAAGTGAGATTCTGTCTCTAAAAAAAAAGAGAGAGAGAGATAGCTGATGAGGTTTCCCTGGGGAGCAGAAATCTAATACACACCCCCTCGGCTAAGTGTGAGGACAGGTACCACTGTCCACATACCCCTTACCTGCAGCTTAAATGACTTGGGAAGCGGGCTCTTGAATCTGCATTTTGCCTTCTTTGGGGTGAGTGTCAAAAAGACTGACACAACCTAAGATGGAAAGTTCTAGAGGGCCACAGTGCAGGTGCTGTACCCCAAGTGACAGCATCTGGACACAGAGTGAAACGTTAATCGACATGGAATTTATAAGCACATGATAATGAGGACAGCTTTCCTTGTTGCATATTATGCAAAAGAGGGTGGGTACAGCTGCAGATAAGTGGATAAGAAGAAAACAGATCTACGTGCAATTATTTGTCAGTGCTGAGTCACGAGGCACACAAGCCTATGTCCTGTGGGAGGCTGGGACTTGCAGGCTGACAGCCCTGGCTGGTGGCCTCTGCTGCTGTCTCGCAGCTTCTTCCCCTTCTTTGAAAACTCCTGGGAGCTCGTGGTGACTTCATTAGAGTCCAGGTCTAGCACTCCAGACAGAATTGGACGTGTGGAGTCCAGGTTGAAATTGGCCAAGGAAATCTACAGAGCCAGCGAGGCATGGGTTTGTTTTTTGTTTTTTTTTGATACAGAGTTTTACTCTGTCACACTGGGTAGAGTGCTGTGCATTTAGTAACCTCAAAACTCTTGGTCTCAAGCGATCCTCTTCCCTCAGTCTCCCTAGTATAGGCACTTGCTAGTGTTTCTATTTTTAGTAGAGACAGGGTCTCACTCTTGCTCAGACTGGTCTCGAACTCCCTAACTCAAACAATCTACCCACCTTAGCCTCCAAAAGTGCAAGGATTGAAGGTGTGAGTCACCATCGCGGACTAGGGATGGAATTTAAAAGCACGAAAAAGGAAGAATTTTCTGACCCAGGGTTTCCCCACAGTCGGTCTGGGAGTTTCGTTAAGATGGTCAGAGAAGCCACCAGGGGACCCCTCCCACAAAGGAGGTGCTTCAACCTGGCCTTCATGGGCTGATTGGTCGAAAAGACTCCCAATAGAGGCCATCACACCAATTTCCTAGGGATCGAGGTCTTGCAAGCTGACGCAGAGAGCACCCTTAGAAGAAAAGGGCAACGTCAGACACGAGAAGGAAGTCCAATTTTATAAAAATCATCAGTGTTCCCCAGTGAAGTCAGATTCAGTGTGCAACTAAGAGTCTTCTCTCTGCAGACCCAGCCTCGGAGTCTGAAGCATTGGCTGCTGAGTGACACATCATGTTTGTCCTTTGTCTCTAGAAACTGAGGACGTGGCTTGCTGGGCCATCCCCAAAAGAAATCCTTGACAAGAACATTCTCCTTCTATTGAGGAGGGATTTGAGCCAGCGGTTCTGGCTCTTCCCCATCTGTCTGGGGAGCACACCAGGACCAGCCCTAACACAGAGAGGCAGAGACTGACTGCACTCCCCAGGGTTTGCAGATCACAGGACAACACTTCTCCCCACTCCTGTCCCTGGAGAGACACCGCTCCCAGGGGAAGGAGGAGCTCTGCACTTTTGGAGACAGACCTGGATTCAAGTTCTGGCTCCACTACTTTCTTGCTGCAGACTCTTTGGCAAGTTGCTTAACCTCTCTGAGCAACAGTTTCCTGGTAAAATGAAAACAACAGCACTGATCTCAAGTGACTTCACAGGGACTCAGTGGGATAATGTACCCTGAATAGCAGCCAGAGACTCACACTGGAGCTGAGAGTGTTTGGTTTTTTCTTTCTTTTTCTTTTTTCTTTTTTTTTTTTTTTGAGACAGAGTCTCACTCCAACACCCTGGGTAGACTTCTGTGGTGTCAGAGCTCACAACCTCAAACTCCTGGGCTCAAGTGATGCTCCTACCTCAGCCTCCCAAGTAGCCGGGACTACAGGTGCTTGCCACAATGCTTCACTAGCTTTTCTATTTTTAGTAGAGATGGGGTCTTGCTCTTGTTCAGGCTGATCTTGAACTCCTGAGCTCAGGGATCCTCCCACCCTGGCCTCCCAGAGTTCTAGGATTACAGGTAGGAGCCACCTCACTTGGCCCTGAGAGTGTTTCTTAATGAAACTCATTTGGTTGATGGAAAAGCCAGGACTGGCAGAAAAACTGGAGTAACAAGAACCACAAGGGTATGTGGAGTGGCACTGGGATAAGTGAGATCAATGGGCTGCCCAGAGCCCAGCACATGTGGACATAATTACAAGGCCTGTGGACCTGGCTTTCATGGTAGGTAGAAGAAAGAAGCATGAGAGATGGAGAGGACAGCTCCCATCACTGCCACCTCTAGAACAGAAGCCAAGAGCATGATTTCCACCTAACCATTAAATAAAACAGCACTTAATTTTGCCTAATGACAGGTGGGCTGAGCACATGCCTACAACAGGCTGTTAGGCAACAAGGCAGTGTCTTACTTCTGTCCCTATTGTGGGGCTTCATAAAGTCAGAGGCGAGTGAAGCTGATCCGTCTGACCTGCTGAGGGGCCTCAGGCACAGCAATGATGGGGATCAATGCGTCTTCTGCAGTGCCCCAGATGCACAGGTTAGCAGGGAGGCAGGAGAGCCAATTAACCAGCTCCACATCTGGATGGCCAGGGCCTCAGCTTCCCTGGAAGTCTAGAGCACCGGGGAAAGTATTTGTCACTGCTTTAGCTCCCTCCTCTGCTCAATGGGGATTCTGATAATACTCATGAGTGTGACACAGGACTGCATGTGTACCTCCCTTAACCCAGAATCTGGTGCCTGGCAATGATAATACTTTTATTATTTCTGCCATCATCACTCTGTCCTCTGACAATGATCACCAGGCCTTGTCCCCACTGCCATTCTTGGACATAGTGACCCTGCCCTCCTGCTCATAAGTAGCTGGGCCCATCATGTCTTCTCAGAGGTCAAGAGGCTGGTTCTGCCCACACACTCGCTGTGTGACCTTGGACAAGGGTCTTAACCTTTCTGAGCTTCATGAGAAATAGGGGTCAGATAGATCTACATGCCCCACAGGGTTGAGACGAGGATCAAATGAGTAACAGAGTGACCAGCACTCAGCATGGCACGAGCACATGGGCACAATCTCAGATCTTATCTACTCACACTACTCTTGTTCCATCCATCAAAATCTGAGTGCATCCTGTGTGTTAGGAGGGCTCTAAATGCTGCAGGTACAGCAGTGAGCAGAACCAGATGAAGCCTCGCCCCTGGGGTGGCAGTGTTCCCGGGGGAAACAGGCAAGAACAGCAGGAAGGGAGCAGTGAGGAAGGACATCAGAGCAGGGCACCACTGAGCATTGAGGGTGACTAAGGAAAGGGTAATACTGAGCTCTGCACTGATATTTTTGGCTCTCCTCCAGACACCTGTGACTTGCTTTGACCAAGAAATGTGAATGGGAGTAAAGAGCCACTGTGTGGTCTGCCCCACTCTCCCTGCCCCCAGCACTGTGACCACAAAAGCACAGGCAGAGCTGAGCTCCTCATCAGTCTGGGTCTCTGACAGACCGTCATTGGCCCACTGGCAATGTCACTGGAGGTATGGTGTGCATGAGAAACAAAACTTCGGTGTGTCTGAACATAGAAAAGTGTGGGGGTGTCACTGAAGCATAACTGAGCCTGATACAAAAATCCTGTGTTTGGAGGGGGCATTTGGGAAGAAACCTATAAGCAGTGAGTCCTCTTCCCTGGGATTAGGTGTGCGAAGAACGTCACAGGCAGAGGGGACAGCAGAAGCAGAGGCCCTGAGGTAGGAGTGTGCCTGGTGTGTCTGAGGACCAGTGAGGGGCTCTTGTGGCCAGAGCCCCAGCAGAAAGAGGTGTTATGAGAGTGTGCCAGAGTGGAGAGGGGCCTGATAATGTCCTGTAAACCATCGCAAGGCCAAGTGGAGTGATTACAGGTACTTGGAGAAGGGGTTCTCCAAGCCAACTAGTGCCTCTCCTTCCATATCTGTTTCCAGTGCAGTCTTTTCTTTCACAAGAAGATGTAATGGTTGGAGCCCCATCCCTCCCCCCCACACACACAGGCTGGTGTATGTTGGGCAACCCTCCCCCAAACCCTGTGGCCCCCTGGCTCTGGGGGCCCCTCCTTACCAACTGGGGAACCTGCAGTTTGGCTGCAGGTCCTCGTTTGTTTGGGGCTTGGATAGACTTTGTGAGCAGCATCCCTCTATTTATAAAGATGACACTGCTGTACGTACCTCCTGGAGCTGTTCTGTTATCCAGGCATCTGCTCAGCTGATCTTCTCCATTTATCTCTCCGGTAAACAACCGGGGCAAAGGCATGGCTCTGTTGTGTCTCCAGAACTCCCGCTGCCTATGCCAAGATCTAATAGGACAGAGAGATAATGAGGGCTGATCTGAGAGGAACAGAGCGGGAGGCTTTGGAATCTCCACACAGGGACGAGGTCTCTGCTGCGGGCACCACAGGCCCAGAGGTACGGGCCAAGCCAGCTACTCCAGGGGACATCTGCTGCTTTGGCCACCATGTCTGTTCCCTCTCTGGCTGCACACAGCACCCCAGGGGCCCTTCAAAGGGACACCCTCCACTTTCCCATTCTAGGGGGTCTCAGGGTGGCTTAAAGTCCCCTGCCTCCTTCCCCTCCAGGAAAAGATGCATGGCCCAGGCCCAGTCACTGAATTTATTCTAACCTCTGGCCTTTGTGGTTGGTTTTGCAGGAGTCATGTGACCCAAGGCATGTCATCTCCAAGAAGGTTACAGGAACCATTGAGGGAGAGGTGGTGTCTCTGCCTGAACTGCTAAGATGATAGGCTGCAGGCTCCCACTGCTGCCGAGCCCTGCCTGAGAAAGAAGACGTAGCAGCGTGAGGGATGGAAACACAAGAGTTTTCTGAAAACACTACTTGGGCTCCTTGATCCAACTCGGCCTGAAGTCCTGGATGCGGGGGTTAAGCAGTTCATGCTGACTTCCTGTCCCTCACAATCAACAGAGCCCTGACTCACATACACACATTGAGTGGTAAATGGACGAAGTCAGGAACTGGGCAGGCTGGAACACAGGAGGTGGCCATGTGAGCAAAGCCCAAGGCAGTCTGAGAGCTGCACCTTCCCAACGGCTTTCCACTTCCTTGGGCATAAACTCCAATGTCCTCACTGCACCCCCAGAGCCCCACAGTCTCGCTCCCCCTGGGCCTCGTCTCTTCTTTCCCCTCTTATGTCCTTCTCATGGCCACACAGATTCTATGCTATGGATTAAACTGCACCATAAATTTAAATTTAGCAGCTTAAAACACCTGCTAAATTTTAGCAGCTAAACACCTGCTTAATTTTTTTTTATTAGCGCCTCGTCTGTAGGTCAGAAGCCCTGCACAGTGCGCTGGGTCCCCTGCTCAAGCTGACACCACGGTGCTGCCAGCTGTGTTCTCACTAGACCACTGGTTCTCTTCCAAGCTCATCCTACAATGAACAGAATCCAGGACCACATGGTGCAGGACCGTGCTCCCCATTTCTTGGTAGCTTCTGAGGGGGCAGCTTTTAGCACCTGGAGCCACCTGCCTTCTTTGTCTAATTGCTCCCTCCATCCTCAACCCAGACCCCCTCAAATTCTTCCATTTCCAACCCCTCTGACTTTCCTTCTGCCAGTAGCCATAGAGAACACTCTGCTCTAATTGAAGCTACCAGGGCAGCTTCATATCCTAAAGTCCACTGACTTGGGACTTTAATTATAACTACAAACCCTTCATAGCAGCATACAGACTCATGACTGAAGAACAACCAGAGAATGAGAACAGAGGACCAGTTTCACAGTGCTGCCTTCCCCTGCCTCCTTGTTGTTCCTGAAACACCCCAATCATGGATCCCTGTGAGTCCCCTCTGCCACAAAAGCATTGCCCACAAGCGGCCATGAGTCTCTCTCCCTCGCTCAGTCCAGGTCTCTGTGCAAACTTCCCTTCCTTAAGAAGCTTCTCTGACCTTCCAGCTCAGACATCTCCTGCCCCTTAGCCTACATCCTTTTTCTTCCCAGACTTACTTGGTCCCCTGTACTGGGCCATAAGCCCTAGGAACAGGGACTTTATTTCATTCATAGACCTGGCACAGGGGAGATGCTCAACATCTATTTGTTGGATGAGAGAAGGAACATGGTTCTTAAATTGCTTGTTAGTCTCAAATAGCCCCCCAGAGGTCTTCCCCTTGTTTATTTGTGAGCCCCAAGCTGTTGGAGTCAGATTGCCTGGCTTTGAGTATTATAGGCCACCTCCTTGAGCCCTCAAAGCCTGTTTCTTCTTCTGAAAAATAGGAATACTACTAGTATTTACCTCCAAAGGTGTCTACAAGTTCTAAATAATCCAGGTAAAGGACCTGGTGTTCAAATTAAAACCACAAGGTGACACTGTGTCATACCTACTAGATGGGCAGAAAGTAGAAGATGCTGGCGCTACACAGGAAGATCTCATAATACTCACTCACCGATGCTACCAGCAATGGTACAGCTTCAACCAATGAGAGCAAGCACTTTACTCAAACAGCTTCATTCCATCTTTATACCCACTTTGCAGATGAGAAAATGAAGCTCCAGAGAAATGTGAATCACTTGCTCCAGATCAAACAGCTGGGAAGTAGTAAAGTTCTGATCAGCAGCCAGGAGCATGGAGCGGACAGGGGAGGCTGGGGGGAGAGGAGGCAGGAGGAAGGAAGATGGCCAGGGAGACAAAGTATCAGCACCCCAGGTCTCAGAGATGCTGAGCACAGAGCTGCCACATGACCCAGCAATTCTACTCGTAGGTATTTGCCCAAGAGAATCAAAAACACGCATTCAGGCAAACACTTGCACACAAGTGTTCAGAGCAGCATTATTTGTAACAGCCAAAAAAGTGGGTATGACTCAAGTGTCCATCAACTGAAGAACAGATAAGCAAATACAGCATGTCCACGCAGAGGAATATTATTGGCCAGAAAAAGGAGTGAAGCAGAGCATATGCTTTCGAACATGCAATGCTCTCAAGGTTCACATAGATGAACCTTGAAAACGCTGGGTGAAGAGAAGCCGGTGAAGAAAAGGCCACATCAAGTTGAGTCCATTTACATGAAACATCCAGAACGAGAAGATTCCTAAGGACAGAAAGTGTCTTACTGGCTATCAGTGGCTGAGGGAAGGGGACAGTGAGAAAAGGTTGCTAATAAATACAGTTTCTTGTGGGAGGGGGGAGGAAAGGAGGTGGCAAAAACATTCTGAAATTAGATTGGGATGATGGTTGCACAACTCTGGGAATATACTAAAAACACTGAATTGCATACTTTAAAACAAGGAATTTTATGGTGTGTGAATTATGTCTCAATAACGTTGTTTTTAAAATGTTTCCAAGATCCCTGGTTGGCTGAGTGTGTGTGGGGAGGGGGTGGGTGAAAAATAAATTTGATAAATACAGACTAAACGGGTTCCACAAGATCTTTACTGCAGGTCTTCTCGGAGACCTTAATTTGTTGATATGACACCCATAGGAGGGTTATGTTATAATATATAATGCTTGCTAAGTATTCACAATATTCTAGGCATACATTAACCACTTTGTATATATTAACTACTCCTCACACCAGCACTCTGAGGGAGATACTATTATTACCCCCATTTCACAGGTGAAGAAACTGAGGCAAAAAGAGGTTGAGAATCCTGCTAACAAGTGACAAAGCCAAGATCCGAACCTAACAAGTCTTGCTCTGGGATTTGAGTGAGACTGCTTATCTTGGTATAGCACAAAGCATTTCCAAAACATGTTTGACCATGGCTTACCTTAATAAAAAAAAATCCCCAAACATTTGCCTTCTCTCCATCCTCAAGGCCAGCACTCTGGTCCAGGGGCATCTCTCACCTGGACATATGCAACACTTTTCCTGAGTCTCCCTGCCTCCACCCCCTCCTGCAATCCAGTCTCCTTTCTTAACACAGGTGACATCATTCCCTTGCATCAGACTCTCCCAGTGGCCTCCCAAACTCTTAACCAGAGTTTCTCAACCTCAGCACTGTTAACATTTGGGACTGACCATTCCTGTGCCCTACAGGACCCCTGGCGTCTTCCCACTAGCTCCCAGTAGCAACTTCCCCCAGATGGTGACAACCAAAACAGTCTCCTGATATTGCTAAATGTCCCCTGGGAGCAAAATCAGCCCATTAGAATCACTGCCTTAGTATAGAGTCCCAACTCCTCACAGGGCTAAAAGCCCACTGCCTGCTGCCTGCGCTGTCATCCTGAAACTGCCCAGTGTATCTTGCTCCTTCTCTGCTCGCAGAGCTTACCCCCAGGCCCTCCTCTGGGTTCAGGTTTGAGCAGACTCCCTAGTCACTCGCTTTCTTATCACATGAGTTTACTTTTGTGATTAAATTTACATTGTGTATCTGTTTTATCCTTTACATGACCTGCCTTTCCCACCAAAACGGCAGCAACATGTGTGCAGGCATTGGTGATCTTGCGTTTCGAGGACTCTCCTTCTCTTCCTGGGAACCACGAAGCTGCGTACAGTATTTGTTGGATGAATTGTGAATCTGCCAGCATGTAAGTCAGGCAGTCCTTCTGAGGGGTGACAGGGCCTGGCAGAGATGGGACTCAGATGGAAAACACCTTTGGGGTTTCCTCACCTTGGTTTTGACACTGAACTTTCACAGTCCTTCTGGACTTTCACAAAACAGTTTCTTTCTATCAAAACCAGTTGCCAAGAAGCCTTAGAAAGATGGGGAAAAAACAAGGAAAAGAGAAAAGGAGAGGAGGAGGAGGAAAACTGCCTTAGAAGTTTAAGTCTCCTTAAATCAAAGCAAGTCTCTGTGTAGAGTTGACTGATTTTCAAATACTAGGCTTTGGAGCACGGCTGCACACAGTTGTGGTCTCTAGGTCATCGCCTCAGCAAGTCCAACCGTGGGGGAGGGTGGAGGAGAGCAATTAGCAGCCCAGTTAGGGTGTGCGGATGAAAGAAATAAAAAGCAGAGAGGATGAGTCAGGCTGGGCCTTGGCAAAAGCCACCCTGCCTGCCATTGAGCGGGAAGGGGACCAGGTTGAGAAAACTTCCTGCAGATCCACAGGAGGCAACTCGCTCCTTCTAAAGCCCTCCTTGGACCGGGTGTGGTGGCTCATGCCTGTAATCCCAGCACTCTGGGAGGCTGAGGCAGGTGGATTGCTTGAGCTCAGGAGTTTGAGACCAGCCTGAGCAAGAGGGAGACTCTGTCTCTACTAAAAATAGAAAAAAAAATCCTAGCCAGGCATTGTGGCGGGCACCTGTAGTCCCAGCTACTTAGGAAGCTGAGGAAGGAGGATTGCTTAAGGCCAGCAGTTTGAGGTTGCTGTGAGCTATGACATCATAGCACTCTATCCAAGGCGACAGAGTAAAGCTGTGTCTCAAAAAAACAAATAAGTAAAGCCCTCATTGGTTTTCTTCCTCTGGGTCAGTCTTCTGTGAAGGGATGTGCAGGCTGCAGGGATTCTGCTGAGCTTGAGTTAGCCTCCTACGGTCAATAAGAGGCTCAGGCTAGCTCTCAACTTGGCTTAGTTCTCAACTTGGAGACCCCAGCCCTAGACGTTTTGGAAGGTTATAAGGGAAGTCCTAAGTATTTCAAACCACCTATAAAATATTCTTACCAAAAGAAAAAAAATCAAACTGGAAACAGTTAAACCTCTAACCACTAATTTGCAGGAAATACCTGGAACATAAAAACATGTTAAATTATACCACAGGGATACAACCCCCAAACAAACAATTGCACAAAACTCTCTGGGACAAGTGACTCAGTTTCTTCAACATGTCAACTGCAAGGAAAGAAAAGTGGAGGAGAACCTCTAGAAGTAAGGAGACTTAAGAAACATGTCCACCAACACCCGTGGACTTTATTTGCCCCTTGATGAAAACAAACTATAAAAATAATTCATGATCCATGTCTTTGCCATTGTGAGTAATGCGGCAATGAATGTGGGAATCCAGATATCTCTTCAGTATATTGATTTCATTTCCTCTGAATATATATCCAGCAAGGAGTTGCTGGATCATACGGAATGTGGATGTGGATGAAAAAAAGCCTGGCCGTGAGTTGACAGGCCCAGAAGCTGGTGTGGGTACCATCATAGTACGTGGTCTCCACCATGGTAGTACGAGGATAGCACTCTCTCCTCAAAAAACAAAGACATCCTTCCTTCCCTACTAAGAGCACCAACAGGTTTGCACATATTTTGGCCATCTTATTAAATTAGACTTAACTTACTTTCTTCAAATTGTTTTATATCACACACCCCACTGGCTACAAAAAAAAAAGGGTAAATTATTAAATAATTTATCATACAAAATGACCTTGACTTTGAGGCAACACAGCAACTTAGATGAAAGAATTCTTCCTGTCGGTCCTCTGTCACTTGCTTGTCTATGAAGCCCAGCAGCTTTATTTATACCTCTCAGAGCCTTGGCTTTCTCCCCTGTGAAATGGGAGCGGGTAAGTGAGATTCTGTTCACAGAGCACTTGGTCCAGTGTTTGACTTCAGCAAGCTGCAGCTACTATTATGACCAGAAGCAGCAGTATCAGAAGCACACAGAATGAAGTCTTATTCTATAAACAATTTACACTAATGTGGGCATGTGCAGAAAGATATCTGGGATGAAACATGATGAATAGAGATAACCCCATGCGGAGTGATTCATTCATATAACAAAGGGTTATTCCACCTGCCGTATGGAACTGTGGGGTACAGGGTGAGTCCCATCCATGTTCTCCTGGGGCTTGCAGTGTAGGAAATATAGGTATGTCAAGACAAGAGGAAAAAAAAAAAAGACAGGAGGAAAGCAGGAGCTATACCTTGGGGGAATGGTGGGTCCAGGGAGATGTTCAGAGGGTGACCTGAAGATGGCAGAATTTGCCAGAATTTGGACTGGGTGGGGAGGGGAAGTGTTGGGCATGAAAAGGAACAAAGGAGGCCAGGCAGGGTGGCTTACTCTTATAATCCCAGCACTCTGTGAGGCTGAGGTAGGTGGATTGATTGAGCTCAGGAGTTCAACACCAGCCTGAACAAAAGCAAGACACCATCTCTACTAAAAATAGAAAAACTGGTTTGGCGCCTGTAGCTCAGTGAGTAGGGCACCAGCCACATACACTGAAGCTGGCAGGTTGGAGCCCGGCCTGGGACTATGAAACAACAATGACACCTGCAACCAAAAAATAGCCGGGAGTTGTGGCAGGCACCTATAGTCCCAGCTACTTGGGAGGCTGAGGCAAGAGAACTGCTTAAGCCCAAGAGTTTGAGGTTGCTGTGAACTCTGACAGCACAGCACTCTAGGGAGGGTGACAAAGTGAGACTCTTTACAGAAAAAAAAAAAAAAAGAAAGAAAAATTAGCTGGGCCTTGTGGTGGGCACTTGTATTCTTAGCTACTCAGGAGGCTGAGGCAAGAGAATCAATCACCTGAACCCAGGAGTCTGAGGTTGCTGTGAGCTATGACGCTACTGTACTCTACCCAGGGCAACAGAGTGAGACTCTCTCTCAAAAAAAAAAAAAAAAAAAGGAACAAAGGATTCGAAGCTGCTAAGGGAAGGGCAAGTGCAAAGGAAGGAACAATTTTAGGATCGCAGAGGTGGCAAAGCAAAGAGCAGGACAGATGGAAGTGGAACCAGGATGGCTGTGGCAGTTGTAGGGGGAGGGGGAGCTTCTCATTCACTTTTACTTCACACACTTCTGAATTATGTAAATATTTTATGAGAAGCGTGTTATCATTCCTATAA
This sequence comes from Perodicticus potto, assembly GCA_963574655.1. Lineage (NCBI taxonomy): Eukaryota > Metazoa > Chordata > Mammalia > Primates > Lorisidae > Perodicticus > Perodicticus potto. Next base: position 59,022 of record CAUYRH010169112.1, read on the forward strand.
TTGTTTTAAAACCTAAACTAAAAAACCTTAACAGAAAAATTCTGATAAATCCTCAAAAAGTAAAGAAAATATAATGGCATTTTTCTCTACTTCTTTTTCCTTAAGAATCTATATTAGTTTAAAATTCACCTGCACTTGCTAAAGAACCACCTTACTTAAATTTCACAAGTCTGCTGTATGCCCCACCCCTCATCTCCTGCCTTTCCCTTTTAACCCACTCTCCACTCCAACCTGCAGGGGTTTTTGGCCCTAAGACAGGCTTTTGGGCCTGGGGTTGAGCTTGGAGGAAAAACCCACCAGGGCGTTTGGGGGAAAGTTTAGCTGGCCCAAAGGTATAAAGAACTAGGTAGCTGTACTGCCCTGCCAGTTGGCATTGCCAATTTCATTTGCAATCTGTTGCTAGGGGGTAGAAGGTTTCTCTGGTTCCTTCTCATGGCCTGAGGCTGGGACCTTTGACTTGGATGTGGAGTTGGTACAGCAGCTGCTGGGGCTGGGCTGCCAGTTATCAAAGAGGAAGGGGATATCAAAGAGGAGGGGGGATATCGGCCCAGGGAAGACAGGGAGCAGATGCTGTTGTCAACGTCCAGGGAACCCCAGCAAACCCCAGCCAGGCCCTTTCAAGTGCACCCTGAGGTTTCTCCCTGCAGAAGGGCTAGGTTTATCACTGGTTTGTGCCCTTCACCTTTCTGCTCCCCTCCTCGGGCCCCCACCCAGCTCAGGACTTTTCATTCTGTCAGCGATGGTAAAGCTGCTGACTTCTGTTTGAGTCTAATGTTGAGCAATATCCTCAGGAGGCAAGAAAAATGGACATAAATGTTTCTAGTCCCGAGAGAGAGGCAGCTCCCAGCAGACAAGCCTTGCTGATGTTATTGACTCCCCTCTCTCTTCATCAGCCTTTTGCTTGTTCCTTCCCATCTGCTACAACACTGTCATCTAAAAGAGCAGAAAACTGAGGCTACCACCAATGAAGACCCCACAAAATGATGACACACTCCAAGCCAGGCCTCCCTCTAGAGGTGTCTCATATTCTAATGGTGAAACGTATGAACTTGGAGTCAAGGTTTACCTCTCAACTCTGTTACTTACCAGATGTGCACAGATTACTCAACCTTTCTGAGCCTCTGGTTTCTCGTGTGTAAGATGGGGACAATAATTTTTGCCTTTTAGGGTTATTGATCTGTTTTTAAGTGTACCTCTCACCCAGCCAACTGAATTTTTTAAGTGTTCAACTGATTGTGCTCTTTAGACTGAACTCCCCGAAAGGAAGGACTCTGCCTGTCTTGTGCACAGTGTGTCCTCAGTAACTAACACTGCCTAGTGTGAGGTATGTGGTGAGGAAGTATTTGTGATAATGGTAATGGTGCTTGGTACATGGATAACCATCACCGACACAGGCAACCGTCAGTCTGAACAGAGGAGGTCCATTGTTTATGATGGAAAACTAGTTTTAGTTTGAAAACAATCAGATAACCAGGAACTGAAAGAACCAACTTTTCTGGGGTGACCCTGGGGCTCTCCTGGGGCAAAGCTCTCAGCACCCCATCCATGCAGGCCCAGAGCCCTCAGAGCCACCTTGCCCCAGGTTCTCATCCCCAGAGTTAGGACTCCTTTCCTAGGGCTTCGGAATTCCTGCCTTCCGGTATGGAAGGCTTAGAGCAAGTGAGAGAAAGGCACGGGTCCCCCAGTCTGCACGGGGAGAGTGTGGGAAAATGGTAGCATGGCCAGATAAAACTCAGGATGCCCAGCTCAAATAAACCACAGAATAACTGGATTCAAGCCATCTTCCCGCATAGCTGGGACTACAGGCATGAACCTCTGCACCCAGCTATGAAATAACTTTTTAGTAAAACGGCATTCCAAATACTACACAGGAGGTTACTTTAAAAAAAAAAAGAAAATTTGTTGTTTATCTGAAATTCAAAGTTAGTTGGCTTTTCTGTATTTCAATTTACTAAATCTTCCCTACACAGTGGGAGAGCGGGGGTTATAACTCAGGCCTGCCTGACCTGTGTGGACCTTTCTCGGGTCCTGCAATCTTAACATGACCACTCCCCAGGAACTTCCTGGGGATCTCGAAGGAGTTAGGGAAGGGTGAGTGAAAAGGGCTTGGTAGAGGACGTCTTTGTAAGCTCTCAATGACTACGACACCTGAACATTAACAAAGGGAGGAACTGTGTTTTCCTTCATCACGGCCGAACCCAGTGCCTAGAACTGCACCTGCCGTAGCTGATGTCCACCATTACTTGTTGCGGTGAAAACTTAGGCTGGGCGTAATCCCAGCACTCCGGGAAGCCAGGCGGGTGGATCGCTCCGGCCCTGGAGTTCCAGGCCGCAGTGAAATGTGATCCAGCAACAACGAGATGCAAAGAGAAAGGGAAAGCGAAAAAAGAAAAATAGGAAGAAGGAAGGAAGGGGCGCAAGGAGGGAGGGAGGGAAGAGAAAAGAAGAAAGCAAAGAGGAAGGAATGGAAGAGTGAGGAGAAACCTCGCTGGAGCTCATACTATTTTCCCTAAATAGCCCCTGCTCCCTCGGAATATTAAAATCATCTTGGGCTGCGCCTGCAGCTCAGTCGGGAAGGCGCCGGCCCCATATACCAAGGGTGGCAGGTTCAAACCCGGCCCCAGCCAAACTGCGACAGAAAAATAGCCGGGCGTCGTGGTGGGCGCCTGTGGTCCCAGCTACTCGGGAGGCTGAGGCAGGAGAATCGCCTAAGCCCCGGAGTTGGAGGTTGCTGTGAGCTGTGATCCCACAGAACTCTACAGAGGGCGATAAAGTGAGACCCTGTCTCTACAAAAAAAAAGAAAATACAAATCTAAATAAAAATAAATAAATTAAAATCATCTCAGTGAAATCTGGGCCCAACATCACAAGCAGGCTGATAAAAATTCTCTCTCAGCTGAGCGCCGCAGGGCCCTGCCCGACCCAGCTCCGGAAAGTGCACCTCCCCGCATGCGGCCTCCCAGGTGGGACCGCACCACAGAGGCTCCGCGCGTGCGCACTCTGCTGGGGGCGTGTGCTGCACGCAGGCGTCTGCGCGGCCCGGGGGGGGGGGGAGGGGGGAGGAGGGTGCAGTGTGCGCAGGCGCCGCCCGCTCAGAAAGCGCGGGAAAGGCCCCCCGCAGCGCCACTTGGGAAGACGCGGGAAGACAGACGGAGCGGCCTGTGGACGTTTTGCCGCCATCCGCCCTCATGGCCTTCGCACCTATGGGGCCCGAGGCCTCGTTTTTCGAGGTTTTGGACCAGCACAGGGCTTCCCTGCTGGCCGACCTGAGGAGTGCTGGTGGGGAACCCCCTGGCGGGGAGACCCGCCTGGCTTCTAGGTACAAAAGCTCCCCCAGGCCGAGGCGCCCGCCGGTGGCTCGGGGCAGCTGCTGTGCGGGGACGCGGGCGCCGCCTACCGGTGCTGAGGCGGAGGCGGCCCGGGGGCGCCAGCCCAGAGCCGGGGAGACCCCTCGGGTCCCACCCCGACTGTCCACCTCTGTGGGAGAGGCGCCGCCGTAAATCCTGCTCCTTTCTAGAGTGTTCCAGGCACTCCTGTGTCTTCTAGAATGCTCCCTATAGGGCGGTCCAGGACCGCCCCCGTGTCTTCTAGAATCTTCTGGAATGTGCCCGGAGGTTGCTTTGAAGGTTTCCTAAGACCCTTGCAGCTCAGGGAGTTTGGGGCATAGCCTGGCTTTGCATTTTAATTTTTTTCCACATAACGTTTTAACTTAAAAAGCTCCAGGACTTTCTCTGTAGAGGGAGGACAGTGAGCGCGGGGATGTCGCCGGCCCTCCGTCAGCTGAAGCACAACAACATGTTTTAAGGCGCTTATTATAATCCCACGTTTTTCTTTCTTTCATTTTTTCTTTTCTTTTTTTTTTTGCAGTTTTTGGCCGGGGCTGGGTTTGAACCCTCCACCTCCGGCATATGGAGCCGGCGCCCTACTCCTTTGAGCCACAGGCTCCGCCCCACACGTTTTTCTTGACTTGGGCGAACGACTCTCCTTTAAATGACTTGACTTGCAGTCAGTTTCAAGCAGCTCCTGGAGCTGCTTTTCTGGTCATCTGCAAAGCTTTTTTTAGCCCAAATGCATTTCTTTTAAGTCCAAGCCACTGGCAGACTAATTTTTACAAAAGGGTCTAAGATTGAGAGAGAACTTGGGGGGCGGAGGAAGGCGAGAGTGGGGAGTCCCTTGTCGCAGGTGCAGCTCACCCCGGGGGAGGGGCTGGTGGGTAGGGGCGCCTTGTCGGGTCTGTTTTTACCCTCAGTGTTAGAAAATGGCAAATGTTTTAAAGTCCGTTTTCTGACAACATTAACTTTTCAGTAAACGCTCTGCTGTTTCTGTGGGAAGGATGGCCCTCAACATTTTGCCCATTTTCTAGATTCATGTTGATTTCTCTTCCTGGACAACGCGCGAGTGGTATTTAAGCAGAGCAGCAGGTTTTGAAGCTGATGGCTTGTGAAATTAAGTCAGCTGACAGAAAACTGGGCTCAGCCTTAGTATTTTGCCGTAGAGGGGTGTAATAACAGTTGCCAAGTCAACTATTTGGTGCAGAACTCATGATTTATTCTTTTCATGGTAGTGATTAAACTTGTTCCATTTTGTAGCACTGAAATGCGAAAGGGCTGGGGGTTTTTTGTTTGTTTTTTAATTGAATCATAGCTGTGTACAATAATTCAGTCATGGGGTACAGTGTGCGGGTTTGACATACAAACGGAGATATTTTCATCCACCTGATTGACATACCATTCATGAGATTTTCTCATTTACTATGTGAAGATATTTTTGATCCGTGTTTAGCACGGGATTAGCTAGGGTAATGTACGCAGAGAAGATGTGTGTCTTCTGAAATATTTTTTTCATTCCATTTTTGGGAAAGAAATTCAAAGCAAATATTGCATCATTTTTAACTGAAACATTTATAAGTAGTATTTCAAGCCAATAGTTTGTATTTATGTACACCCAAACTAGGTTAATAGGAAGAGTAGATAAAAATATATCTATAAATTACACTCATTCACCTTGCCCCTGGTGGACGGGACTGTATTCATTTGTTTCCTGGCCAAGGAACCCATACACCTATATATACCCTGAGGCTAGAGGCCTAGAGGAGGAGATGGGGAAAGACCGGGAGAGGAACGGAGAGAGCATCTCTCACCCTACTTGAAATCTCTCCCTCTACCAGGAGCTTTGGTGTTTTCTGTATTCTTTTCTGTAAATCAATTCTGTCTTACCATGGAGGGGTGGGGGGGGGAATAATGTAATGAAGAACAATAAAATACATATATTTAAAAAAAAAATTTACTTCATTAAAATAGGTTATTTTAATAATAAAATTAAATATTACTTAATACAAATGAATCTTCTAAAATTAAAGTATTTTTATATATTTATAATAA
>CAUYRH010169113.1:0-29271 GCA_963574655.1 Perodicticus potto
AACTGGTTAACATAGCCTTCATGGCATTTTCTTAGTTATTGTGTTAAGACCTTTATATTCTGCATTCAGTAAGTTTCACCTGTACCCTTCTAAGATGCACCATAGGTGTGGTCCCACCACCCATCCTCTCCCCTCCCCTCCCTGAATTTCCTTTTTAATTAACAATAAAATCTGTTCTAATTGTATTAAGTTTGTTAGGAGAGCTAGCAACATTACATTCCCCTACATCAAGGCTAATAATCCCCCAACCAATCAATCCAGGCACAGGAACACACATAAAGGGTATACATGCAAATGTCTGCGTGCATACCACGTATGTGTATGTGTCTACATAACATTATTATATAAAAAGTATCATGGACTATTACAATATTATAGATAGTAAGAGTAAGAAAGAGTGAAAGTGGAGGATGTTAGAGGAAAAAAATAAAATTGCACAAAATATAGTTTGCAAACATGGTCAAATATTCTAGAAAGCACCATCTTTCAAAATTCACATAAGAAATCTGCTCCATTAGGTAACTAACCATTCTTCTGAATCACATCAGTTGTTTGGGAGCTTTGGCACAACGGCCCGAACTGCTAAGGTAGAATCTCCTATTCAAGTTTTGAACAAGCTTGAAATGAAATGTCTTCGAGTTCACATTTTCTTACGTAACAGCCTGGACTTTACTCAAATTATTTCAGCGCTCAGGGGCATGTTTCTCTGGGCCTGGTCTTAGGTCACTCTATGATGAAAAGATGAAGTATTGAGAGTCATCTTCATTCCTCGACTCCCCAACAGACTGGGGTAAGAGGAAATAGGGGGGCATTTGCTGTTTGGGGTTTCCTGGGATGAACTAAACAAAACACACGTAAAATAGAAAAGATTTTAATCTGAGGGTAAAAAAACCTAACAAACCAACAAAATTGCATTCTTTCAAAGCCATGCTGGGTAAAGGGATTGTGTGTGCGCGCGTGTGTGCGTGTGTGTGTGTACACCTGTCAGTGGATTAGAAGTCATCAGTGAACAGCTACTATGGCTAGTGGGGGACGCACAAGACATTTCAAACACCACAATCCCACAATGGCACTCGTCCTCTTTCCCTTTAAACTCATTTGCATTCAGTAGTGCAGGAATATCATCTTAGATTCTCAAAGCCTCCTTTGGCAGGCACAGCTCTCCCTGCCTCCCTTTCCACTCATCATGCTTTGCTGATGCACATCCAACACAGCCCCCCACCCCATCCCCGCTGCACCACCCACACAAATTTCCAACTACACTCCTGAGACAGCCACTTGGCTGGGCTCTTTGCTCACAACTGCTCACTTTCCCACACTCGGATTTGCACCCCTTTCAGAGCTGTGAAGCTGGTAAAGCAACCTGCTCCAATTGTTGATGGCTCTCTCAACAGCCAGCATACGTTATTACCACATTCCAGCCATTGTACCAAAAACTTGAAATGTATTATCTTACGTTTTCTTTATAGCAATCCTATAAGGTGGGAATAGTTACTGTCACCAATTAAAGATTAGAAAATTAATGTATGTAGAGTTTCTAAGATTTGTTCACGGTCACTGGGATGGCAGGTGGCGGAGACAGCATTCACCTAAGATTATCCAATGCCCTCCTTTATAAATCTTTTCTCAGTCTAGCTCCAAATAATCCTCCAGTCTTTATTTTTTTATTTTTTATCTTTGGGTAGGAGCTAGCGGATTATAAACGTCTCAAACTCAGTGATCGTACATCAAGTGTCAAAAACCTTTGGACCACTGAGCTAGAACATGAGAGAAGAGGCAGGGCTCTCGGCAGTTGCCACCTCCCCTCCAAATGAGGGTGCTTCATATCACCCCCACATGGTAATGGACATATCTTGCTTTCAAGCAAAGAAAAATTAGCACAGTATATGATGCAGACCCTTTCACAATACTCTGCCCTGTAGAATAAGGAATTACATTTCAAAACATTCTGTTTCATATAATAAACATATACCACTAGTCAACTTTACCTCTGAATCTCCTATCACAGCCCATGAGAACCCCTTGATGGAGGTTAGGTAGAGACATGGCAGAGAGGCCTTAACACCATGGCAGAACAACTCGGACTGGAGTTGTAGGCAAAGATTGGTAATTAGAAAGGACCATTCTGAGTTGTTATGTAATTTCTAAGAAGAAATAACCATATTAAAAAAAGAGAAGAAGATTTGCTAAAATTGCCCAGACATATCACACACACACACACACAGTTTAATAAATATTTGATTGTTATTCCAGGAAAAGCTTTTAAAGGAATACATAAGACAGCAATTATAGGGAAGGGATGTCTCCTTCTCTGAGATAGGAGGAATGTCAGCCCTTTGCTGCTAAGGAGAGAAAGGACAAGCTTACAAAAGTATGGTGGCTGAAATGTACACATACCACCAAAAGGGCCAGAGTCCCAGGAGGCTCCGCCTTCTTTGCCTGTTAACAGAAACCACAGGCAAATATCTCTGATGCAGCATCTTGTGTGACTTGAATAAAGCAGAGGCACTCAGCATATACGTGCCCATTGCTTTATTTCTGCCTGACAATTACCCAACCCCCTGCACAGAAAACCTGGTTGGAAGAAGGCCTGGCTCCTTGAAACTAATGATCCAATACTGTTAAGACGGGTGTCATCTCTAAACTACCAGGCTCTGATATCCGATGCCTCAACCCATGTCTCATTTTTAAGATTTAGGTAAAAAGTCAATGTCATTATCTTGTTCGGATTAAATTGGAAAAACTGTAGTGGTCCAAGGTTATTGGGTTTGTTGGTATAATGTTAAAGATATTTCAGATTTCTTTTCTTTTCCTTTTTTTTTTTGGCTACTTACCAGTGCTATCTTAAATCCCTTCCTTACAGTCAATACAAGTTATTGAAATGTAGATGTATAATGGATGTTTACATTGCCCTCCTATAAGAAAGTCTGCTTACATCATCAAAAAATTTCCATGAACAGCTCACTGACAGCCAATAATAAACCATCATCAGAAACGTGCTATTTCTGAAGTATTCAAACAATACTATCTAAAAGCCTGTTATTCTGTCCGAAGGTATACATGCCTATATTTGACATTGCACTTAAAATTTGAAATAATAGAGAAACTGCTGCTTTACAGGCCCTTCTATGCAGGGTATAAATTTTCTTAAACTAGTCAAAAGCAGAGTTATTTTATTAATGGCCTGTAATCATATAAACAAATATAACCAAAGATTGTGCAAACATCCCCTGAAGGTATAGTTAGCAAAAAAAAAATAAATAATAACACTTAACATTTTTTTAAGACCACAAAAAGGCCATTACAGTAGTTTCTTTCCTTTTCTTAAATGGCCTTTAAATAAATATATGAGTCAGTGAAGAAAGGCATTTACTTAAATTAAAGTGATAATTCTGCCAGGACGTCAGTATAATTAATTGTGGGCGGCAGAAGCTTCAAATGAGGCTAAATTAGGTGGTCTAAGTTTATTTATTTATTTATTTTTTACTCACTATACTGCTGTAATTAGAGAAGCTTTGGGTCACTCTTCAAACTGCGCCTTATCATGGAATACCATACCTACATGCTTTTAAGACAAGCCCAAAAGTGTATTTTTTAAAAAACCAAAATGGGGGGTATAATACATATGCATGAACCCAGCCTCCATCCTTCTCTTACTACACACACACACACACACACACACTCCCTTACACTTGTCTTGTTTCTTCCACCACCCTGAAATTTTCATCCCAAATTTATACTATGCTATTTCAATGCCTTCAATGTCAAAGACAAAATTGTTTTAGTCACAGACTTTTGTTCCTAGTAAGTGATTTCAAAAAATAATTCAAAACACACTGCCTTTAAAACTTCTGCTAACCTCTGGCTACCTGCACAGGGGATTGAAATAGCAAAATATGTTTTACTATCAATCCAGTGAGTGATCTTATGGCATAGAATGTGTTTTAAATGATGTGTCCTCTTGGAAGAGCTGACAGGGTCTCAAGGCATTGGAGGTGCTAGACCCTGGTAAAGCTGATGCCAGTTGAGTAACTGAACTAATGAGTTTCAGGAGACAGAGCATCTATAACACAGCTAGGAGAATATTGCATCCATAGATGGTAATTGCAGATAATACCAAAATAAGGAGTAAGCCTACTGGTATATCTTCTAAAAGTTCAATAGAGCAAAGAGAAAAGAAGAAAAGTTCCATCTGAGAAGTAATTTTATCCTAATCATTTCATGGACATTAAAATACTTCAAGAGTTACGTGTGTCTCTCTGTCAAGTAAAGACATTAAAAACAAATACATTTTTAAAAGATGCCTGATTGACCACTAAGGTCATGAGATTAAAATATCAGTGGGTAGTCAGATATTTTCAACACCTCATCCTCGGATAACGATGAAAGCATCGCTATTACAATACCGTGCATACTGTAATATTTATAAAGAATTTTTGTTTAGCTCATCAATATTAATTCCATCTACCTTTTGCCATCTCTTAGTAACAGATTTTTCATTCACTGTGTGCATTTTTCCATCCACTGTTCTCAGCACAAAAGGATCAAACGCCACACTTCCTGAGCCTAAATAAAATAGCAGTATAGTCTTCAAAAAGGTGAATTTGGAATGCTAATCTGCGTTCCGCATCCCTAAACTTCAGAGCAAACACTAATTGCCTGGTGGACAATGCATCAGGGTTAACACATTACATCCTCCCAGTCTGGAACATTTAAGTGCAGAACGAGAGCAACAAACAGGGAAACCTTCTGCAGGGAAGGATGAGGACTGCAAAGGGAGCCGGCAGCTCGGAAGCGTTCATGCTGCTTTTACCTACCGGCGTTGTCCATGTCTCAGGAGTGGCGAGGCGAGTTCTGTAGCCCGGCAGCCGGGAAGCCCTGGCTCTGTGGCTAATGAAGCAGCCTGCCCTTCTGCTGATTATCAGCCCTTGCTGGCATACTGAGCATACTTCATGCACTGTCTGCAGGAGACACCGCCAGGAAATTTATATCTCCAAGGATGACAAACAGCCATTAGCTCCATTACAGGCTGATTAAGAGAGACTGAGCCTATCGAGTGGGTACTTGAATCCCCTGGGGTTTCCACCTCTGTTCTAAGCAGAGGAGGAGGGAAAAAAATCACTGCAATGTTGAGTGTGCTGCACATTTCAGGAGGAGTGCCCATGCTATGCAAGGCACCGGGCTTTCCAAAAGATGCCGGGGCACACAGGGGCAGGGGGAGGCACAGATCAGGAACAGGTGAAAAGGAATCTTTCAAAATACAACACATGATTCTTCCTCTGGGGTTAGTCTAAATACGGGCCAGCCTTTGTCACTGACATCCCTGAATGACGGGGCAACTTTGCAATTTACAATTTTAAAGGGTTTGGGTTGATGTAGGGGGAGGGGAGCAGGGAGTAGCAGATAAAACATCGAAAACCAAAGGTGACCTATAATATTTCTGCTCTAAATCAGCGCTGAGAAGCTGAGCCTGGCATTTTGGTTATATTTTCTTTTTCTTTTCTTTTTTTTTTTTTTTTGAGACAGAGCCTCAAGCGGTCACCCTGGAGAGAGTGCCGTGGCATCACAGCTCACAGCAACCTCCAATTCCTGGGCCTAAGCGAGTCTCCTGCCTCCGCCTCCCAAGTAGCTGGGACTACAGGCGCCCAAGAACTAGTATTCCTATTTCCCATTAGAATCTCCGGCCACCTATCCTAACAGAAATTCAAAGGATTTTTACTAAACATGTCACTAATAAGACAAGCAATAATGATGAAAAGAGATCAGGGACTGCATGGGTGTTATCTGCAGCCGTGGAAGTCAGTTGGTGTAAGAGAAACGTATCAGCTGACAGGAAAACCCATTTCACTTCTTTTCTTTAATATGGCTGTAAAGGTGACCGTCAAAGACACCAAAAAGTGCTTAGGACAGATATCAGGGATGAGGAGAGTGCTGGAAAAACCCTGAGGGAGGCCTTCCGGCTGGGATGACATTAACTTCTTGTACAGGGGACAAGTACAACTCTGTGTTTTCTGTATTTTTCTCAGATATAGTAAAGAAGGTTTATAATGACCTCATTTGCCCTGGGATACAACGAATCCACAGTACAGTAAGGCTCTCCACGTTTTTCATTTTGCAAGGCTTACAAAAAACAAAACTGTTCATAGTGTCCCCAAGGTTGCTAAGGTTAAAAAAGCAATTCGTTTATTAAGCATTCTTTGTGCCATTGGAATTCCTAGTGATAAATGACTTACAAATTATTTATAATCTAGTTCCCAATTGCAACAGCTTCTAAGTATTTTTGTTTCTGATGTAACTTCAGGTTTTTCTATAGGTTTGAAGTTCTTCTATTGTTGGAGCAAAACACTCCATTTATGGTAGCGGTAAGAGTTCAGAAATGTTTTCCTCAGAGAAAAGCAGAGTTTCTCAGTGATTTGACTCTGAGATTTTTATCCCTGTTATTTTCATCGTGGCCTATAATTTTAAAGACATATCACTCTAGGAATTTCAAAAAAAAACCTACATATTTTCCATATTTTGAAAAAATTGCTTGGATTTCATAAGCCTGAATCACTGTGGCTTTTACACCTCGTCTGCTTGTCCTGATTAAGACCTGCCAGCTACCTAGAGTGAGTGTCATCAGCTCGAAATCTAGGGCAAACTAACTATTTTTAAGAAAAAAAGCGGAGTTAACAGGGAAATAAGAAAGAAGATACATGACCAGGTCTAAGACCTTGGTAAAGAGGAGCTAAAGAAATGTCATCTATTGGCAGTGAATATTGTCTGATATGAGCATATTTATACTAGTTTTGTCCACAGTTCAAAATGTGACTCTCAGTTATTTTTATTAATGCAGCTGGTCCCTAAATGACGAATGGATTATGTTCCAAAAGTTTGTTTTATCAGTCATTTGAAACACTTTTTCTCATAAACCCTGACTGGGTTCTCAGGATAGCCCATTAAACCCTCCTTAACTCATGTTGTGATTTATGTAAGATCTACAATCCCTTATACACAATTTCTACAATCCAGAAAGGATTGTTTTTTTGTTTTTTTTTTAAGTCTGGCTCTAAAATGCATTTGGTGTCACAAACTGACTTGAAGTGATGTGATGTTATTTAAAATCTTTATTTCTCTCACTTATAGTAAATAATCATATTTTGTTATACAAATTTTAATGGAATAGATTATAAGAATCTGCCCAGACCCTGCTGGGGGGGATACAAGACATATAGTATAGGTTTTATATTACCTTTCTAAAATAAAAAGACTCTGAATTCTGAAATAGAACCACACCAAATGTTTCAGATGAGGAACCATGTCCTTTGACACATTTTTGCAATTTTAAAATAGCATACGATTAGTCTGATGTCAGAGTTTCAAAAATAAATAAATAAATAAAATAGTCCATGAGAAGTATTTGTTGTGATGGATATATTAATTAGCTTGATTGAATCACCTCACACTGATTCATACATTATAACATTACATCAGACCCCATAAATATAAAGTTATAATTTTTCTTTTTAGTTTTTTTTTTTACAAGTCCTATAAGACCACATATATTTTCTTACAACTGGTGTCTATTGTACTTAGTTTTTTTTTAAGACAGAGTCTCACTCTATTGCCCAGCCTAGAGAGCAATGGGGTCAGCCGAGCTCACAGCAGCCTCAAACTCCTGCCTCAGCCTCTCAAGTAGCTAGGATTATAGGCACATGCCATAATACCTGACTAATTATAACGTTATAATTTACCAAAAATTAAAATCAAATAAAATGGCAGAATATTTTCTGCCATTATTTTAATATTGTCTTGCTACAGGATCTCTCTACCTGTTTGGGAACTCACCATCTCCCTCCCTCACCTGCTCAGGACCCAGACCTCTCCTCTGGTCCTGTTCAAGATGGACAAGGGATGGCAACACAGAAAGATGCCTGGAAGTCGGGAAGTTAATGTTGTGTGTCCACCATAATTCGGACCCTGATCCGACACTGCATAAACTGCCAAGCACATGTCTATTTGCTGTCTCCCTGCTCTAGACACGGCCCACCCTAACCTACCTCACCACCGGCCACCCTCCACCAACTCCAAGCATTAGGGAAGCAGTGTCACAATGAAAAAGCACAGTAAATGCATCATTTTCCTCAATACTCAGGGAGAGTCTACTCTCTCCCTTGGCTGAATACAAATCCTCAATTAATATGCTTTCGTTGGGGAATGTCTGAATGAAAAATGTTCATCAGGCTCTTTTTAATTGCCCCTTTCTAATACCAGCATTCATAAACCTAATGTTGTACATCGTGTTTCTAAATATGGGTTTCGTTCCCATTTTCATTAACCTTCCTATACGTATCCTGCACAAGTTGCTTAGCATCAGGGTGATGGGTTTGAGGCCAGGGTGGGTAATCTGATGCACCTGCATCTCAGTACTTTCAGTGCCATCCCATTTTCAAAAGAAGGCAACAGCCCTGACCATCTGGGTTGTTAGAGAGATCATTTGCCTGAAGTTGGTTATAAGATATTTGGGACTTCAGGCCTGTTTGGCTGAGGTAGCAATGGCAAGGCTGCTAGTGGTGTCCTTGACTTCAAATACATCACGTGTTTGTTTGTTTGTTTGAGCCAAAGTCTTGCTCTGTTGCCCAGGCTAGAATGTAGGGGTGTAGCCTCGAACTCCAGGCATCAAGCAGTTCTCCCACCTTAGCCTCTCAAGTAATTGGGACTACGGGTGTATATCACCATGCTCTGCCGTTTTTTAAATTTTTTTTGTAGAGATGGGTATCACTACGTTGCCTAGGCTGGTCTCCAACTCCTGGCCTCATGTGATCTTCCTGCCTCAGCCTCCCCAGGTACTGGGATTACAGGAGTAAGCCACAGTGCCCAGATCCCAAACATATCTTTTCCAGGGTCTTGCTCTGTTGCCCAGAAGAGCCTATTAGCAACTGTCAGTTTCAAAGAAGAGAATGCTCTGGCTTCCCAGAAAAGCTCCATCTGCGTCACACTACTCCTTAACTTTCTTGTGAGATGCTTTCACTTCTCAGGGGCCCAGCGGAGAACCAGTGACCATAATGCTCTTCCTCTTCTGACTGAAATCCAAGTCCAGGGGACTATGAGCCAGTTCAAATAAAGAACAAGAGCCAGAAACACCTTTCCAAGGATCAGAGCAACTCCAGAATCAAAGGCTAAAAAAGAACATGGTTTGGCTTTTAGAGAACCAATTGGAAGCCACCTCTACAAAGTCAAACTCTGTTGGCCTTAGACATCATGGTTAAAAAAAAAAAAAATATATATATATATATATATATATACAAAATAGTCATATATTATATATTTATACATAATATTTGTGTATTACATATTTTTAATATATTAGATTCATATATTGCATATGCTGCATATATTATTATGTTAATGTTTTCTATTTGCATTTTAATAATTGTTATATATTTAATAATTTTACATATTATATTTATATATTAATAAATTCATATACATTATACAATATATAATATATTAAAATATATATTACACACATTATATATGTATTTTACACTCTTGTCCCTTAGGATGAAAAACTTAAGAAAGTGAATTGCCCAAGAAAGGAAGACCCTGGCTCAAAAAAACAAAGTAATTGTAATGGTTGGCCCAGCAATTCTCTTGGCCACCCAGATCAGCCTATCTAACCATCTTTACCGTTTCTCTTTCCGATTCAACCAAAGTCATAAAGCAGTACTGACTTCCTACCTATTGACTACCAGTGAGAGAGCTTGCTCTCAGTTCATTCTGGGATGAATTCTATCAGAAATCTGTTCTGAAAACATTTTGGCCACTGCTTTTACAAGAACAGCTATCGAATACAGATAGTTTTGATGAGTACAGTGCTTGGATTTATAATTCTCAAAAGTACTAAACAAAATCCCTGAACTATTAGCAGGAAAAAAAAAGCCCATAGGAGAAAGTTTTGCAACAGATAGTATTTCCAGAAAGATCTGGGCAAAGAAACATTAGACATTTATGTAATGTTCTACTATCTAGATTTTAGGTCAATGCTTACTTGGCATGGCTGTGTTTTCGACTATGCCTGAGCATAATCTTTTTCTGTGATGTATTCTTTATTGTTAGGTGTGGGATAATAAGCAAACAAAAAGACCTTCCACAGCTGAATTCCAAAATATTTTAAGACTGTTAATACCAAAAAATGGAAAATAAATAAAAAACAATAAAACATGATCTTAATCCCGATGATATCAATGCTATGGAAGGATCTAATAAGGATTTTTTAAATAAGCATGCTTATCAAAGAGATCAGTGAAGGCATGGCATCTATCAAAAACAAATAGGCAGATATAGAATAAAAACAGGTGGCTCTAAGACAAAAATGGATGGATATAGAAATTAACGAGTGGGAAATCTTTGAAATGAAAGAGAGAGTCATGACATTTGGAGTAACACAGGCTTCCCTTAACAGTTATGAATGCCAAAGACAAGAAACTGGAAGAAAACAACCACCAACTTTAAATTTTGTATTCAGCTGTGCTACCATTCATCAGCAAAACATTGACAATTCCATAGCTAAGGAGACTAAAAACTACTAAAGGATGTAAAGTAGTAGCAGGATGAAAAGAAAGCCTGGAAAAAAGGTACAGGATGAAAAACCAACAGCGAGTAAGAAGTTGATAAAGTGTATTAGTATATTTAAATAACTACTGATAATGAAATAATAACTTCATAATGAACAAAAACATTTATAAAAAAGAGGTAAAACTGGATAAGCACAACAAAATAGGGGGATGCTTAAAGTGTCAAAAAAGAAAGGAAACACTAAATAACTTTAGATTTAGATTCAGACAAGATGAATAGTTTTATATTCTAAATTGCCAGACAAATTTATGATCATGTATCTTTCAAAAAATTAAGGGCAACCACTAAAAGAATGGAAATAATTTGTCTACTAGACCAGCTGAAAAATGCTCCACTTTTGTGAGAAAAGAAAATATGCTCTATTAGCATATTTTATATAAAAGAAATAATGAAGCAATAATATTTAATATCCAGACTTCCATGGCAACTTTATTTTTTCCATATATCAGTCTTGAAACATGCTGAAAGTAGTTACATAACATGGAGTTGACACAAATTAGGAAACCTAATTCTTAATCTGGTTTTAAAAGTGTTGAAATGAAGGATTTCAGTGGATTTACAAATCATTTGCTAAAATATAAAGATGCAACACACTGCTTCGTTTTCAAGAATAAACACGGACAACATTAGAGAAAGCCATTTATTAGCTGAATTTCAACTAACAGTTATGCAGGAAAGGTTAATGGGACTGAATTATGAGTTAGCAAATTCAGCCAAGGAGGCATTTCTTCAATGAGGTATCTTTTCTAACTGGAATTGTCATTAAAACCATATATCAAAATAAACTTGTTGAAAACCATATCATGGACTTGCTATATCTGGAATCATCAAAGGAAGGTTTAAAAAAATGATGCATAATGATCATTGTCCTCATTAAAAAATTAACAGCTATGGGGGCCAGGCTCAGTGGCTCATGCCTGTAATCCTAGCACTCTGGGAGGCTGAGGCCAGTGGATTGCCCAAGCTCACAGGTTCGAGACCAGCCTGAGCCACAGTGAGACCCCTGTCTCTAAAAATAGCCAGGCTTTGTGGCTGGTGTCTGTCTGTATTCCCAGCTACTGGGGAGGCAAGAGAATCGCTTGAGCCCAAGGGTTTGAGGTTGTTGTGACACTCTACCGGGGGTGACAAAAGTGAGAGTCTATCTAAAAAAAAAAAAAAAAATTGAAGAATTTTACCTTCTTAGTACATAAAATTTTGTTATTTTTATTTCCTCTTGATCTTGACCTTTAAAGTGTTATATTTTTGTGCTGTGTAATATACATCATATGTTATCTAGAAGTCAATGTATGCAACTTCTAAATTAACATATATATACATATACACACACACACACATATACTTAGAGAATTTGCTCATTTTTCAGCACCCTGCTTACCAGCTAGCTGCAGCACAACCTCCCTCCTTCAAAGTTCTGCTTGTTCTCCTGCCTTGACTTCGGGTTATGTATTTATTTATTTATTTATTTTACAGTCCACTGCTATTACCAACGATGAAGTCTGAACATCCTTCTCTCTCTGTCGCCACTGAACTCTTGGCACGTTCACCCGCCTGCTCAA
Organism: Perodicticus potto; assembly: GCA_963574655.1. NCBI lineage: Eukaryota > Metazoa > Chordata > Mammalia > Primates > Lorisidae > Perodicticus > Perodicticus potto. The sequence continues at coordinate 12,174 of CAUYRH010169113.1, forward strand.
TCACTGGATCACTTTCCTCCCTTCATTCAAGAAATTACATCATTCTTACCTTCTCTCCAAAACCTTCCCTAAAAAACTGGAAGCACATGAAATGTCCAGTCCTCTACTTTTACTCACCGCCAGGCAAAATATGACTACTACTTGGTTTGTTTATACTAACATTTGATTTGGTGTACGTTTGAAAATTTCAATGTAAGTAAATGTCTTCCTGTTCTTGGTTATTATATTGTTCTAGATTACAGAAACCAAAAAGATAGCATTACTGAAAATATCAGGTGATTTGGGGTTAAAGGCTTAATTTTACTCATGGGGGTTCTTGGCACAGGGTTTTAATACCAAAAGACAACAGGCACCATGATAAATGTGGGGCAGCTGATCTCAGCTTTGCCCTGTGAGCACTGCACAATCCTCACCTTGTCCTCTCCCAGGTCCCTCATTGAGGTGCCTCAACTCCTGCTGGAAACTTCCCTTTCACCTACCTCTTTACCCCCCAACTGGAAACTTTCCTTTCACTTACCCCCTTTACCCCCCAACTGGAAACTTTCCTTTCACCTACCCTCTTTACCCCCCAATCAGCAGATCTCGTGTCCCCACTTCTCAGAGAGAGATCATAGGTGTGAACTCCCTCTGTTCCACAAAGCCTTGCCTCTTAGTGGGATCTACCACGGGTTCCCCACATTTATTCCACCTGGCAAACTCCACCCCCATACATATGCTATAATCATTATAATTCCCATAAGACTGATGTTCATTGGGCATTTGGGTAAATGTTGATAGAAATGGGCATTTCATACGTTTTGTTTGTTATTTTTGTTTTGAACACTTTAGGCACTTAATTAAGTCTAACTACTGTACTATGAAGAAGATGGGTTTCCAAAGATGGGCCTGAGGAGTTGATGCAAACTGCAGAAAGCCCTTTTTAGTCATCAAAATCAAAGTCCAGGAATCCATTTCTCTACAGCAAAAATGCAAAAGAATGAAAGGGGAAAAAGGACCATCTGGAACCCAGGAGCCCTTAGCACTGAAACTCGAGGTGAGCACACTGGCAGCTAAAAAACTAAAGCACTCACCTCAGTGAATCAAGGAATTTTCACCTTAGTGATACAAGGAAATCTGGCAAAGTCATAGAGATGGTTCCCAAGTATGTAAAATATATTTAGCTTTTCTAATAAAACCAATAAGCCTGGGGGTTCTCTAAGCAGCAAATTCTGACATCTAAATGGGAATCCTCAAGTGTCAATTTACAGGGTGTCCCCAAAGTCACCATACATGGGGAAACTGGGAAACTGGAGCTAAATGACCTTTATTTACAAAAAATTCATTACAAAATTTTATACAACACTTACAAACTATCTTCCCTATGTTGGATTCCTCTTTCTACACACACATACACACACGAAGTCTTCATGGCAAAGATGTTCCAAGGTATCTGTTGTTACATGAGTCTGTTGATTTTGTCACATGAGTGGAAACTTTGGGGACACCCTGTAGGTATGACCTGGTCCCAGAATTGCATTCTTAACACAAAAATGATTGCATCGCTTGAGAAGTAAGCCCAACACAGCTCTTGCCCTGCTTCCAGAGTTACAGTGAAAACCATTTCATCAAACACTTTAACTAGCAACCTGTCCAGATCTAAGATCCCAAGAAGGCCATTTTCCACTTGATTCTCACTTAGGGCCACCATTGATGGGTTTTCTTTTATCCCAGCTGTACCTATAACCCAGACCTAACACCCATTTTGAATGTCAGGTGAGATACAATATAGCAGCTCTCAGGTTTCTGAGCATTAACTATTTACCAGGCACTGTGGCTAATTATTTTCTTCTGAATTATTGCATTTAAACCTAACAAGATAGAGTTTGGTCCCATGATTAACCCCAATTTTTAGATGAAGAAACTAAGGCTTGCAGAGGTTAAGAAACTTATCTTTAAGATGGGGAGCAGTAGCTCAGGCCTGTAATCCCTGCAATGTGGGACGCCCAAGCATGAGGATTGCTTAAGCCTGGGACTGTAAATCTGCACTAAACTATAATGATGCCACTGCACTCAGCCTGGGTGACAGAGTGAGATCCTATCTCAAAATAAATAATAAATTTTTAAAAATGTTAAAAAAAAATCTTGCCTCAAATTACACAAGTGTTTGATCTGGATTTATACTCAGGTCTTTTTTATTATAGCATCCTTATTTGTAATCTCTACAGTCAACAGGATTTATCAGAGATGGCAAGGCTCAGCATATAGGCCAAACTTCTTTTTATAAAATCTAATTTTATTAATCTCTTAATTTTAATGTGAAAGAATAATTTGTTTTATAGCTACAGGCTTCTGTAGCAAAAAAAAAAAAAAAAAAAAGAATAAAAGGAAAAAAGAAAGGAGAAAAAAAAAAAACCTCTTGTCCTTTAATATCACTAAGTAGTCTTGGTACGAAAATAAATACCGTAAAACTTCTGCCTGTGAAGAGCATTAAAATATGAGCCTCTTTCTAAATTCCAAAAGATAGCTGCATTTAAATGTTATTTCTGAAGGAAGGCTAGGTTATGAATTTATAAATCAAAGCAGAATGATATATGCTTACCATTATCCAGCTTAATCTATTTATCACTTCTAGGATTTAAAAAAATAGTTTTCAGGAACTTTGCATATGCTTTATTATGGCCAATGCTCAAAAACTTATTGAGCCAGCACCAATACAACCAGGTCACTGGAATGTAGAGGAAAGCATCTGTCTGATTCAGGACTGAGTAACTGGCAAAAAACAGCTCCTGACCCTATCAATCAGCTGAGAGGGCAGCCTCGTGCTTACTGGGCAGTTACAGATGTGTGTGGATGAGTCTCCTATTACAAAACCAGCAAAGGAAAATCTGGTTCAGAGAATCTGCTCCAGGAAAACACAGCCTGAACAGAATCCATAAGCCTTTAGTTAGCTGAAAATGCGGTGGGTACCCACCCCAACAAGATAGCAAGTATATCCATCAATATACCTGGTAGGCTCATGCTGGCCTGGTCAAGGCAGTCTGCTGCCCGTGGTCACAAAGATGATTCTCTCTAGAAGGCTTTAAGAAAGGATCATACTACTATTTTCTCAGATGAACACCCAAGAGCTGTCTCCAGGCAGTCTAATTCAATCTAGCCCACTGACATGATCATTTAGCCCAGCCAGGCCAGGCCTTGAAAATTTTAGAGGAGGTAGATATTCTTAGTTTGCCAAAGTCCCCACCACTCCCTATTGTTTCACACAGAGCTGTGTGCACTTTCATGGCCCGCCTGACTCCTGAAAACAGTGATGCCCAAGTCAGCAGAATGGAAAATGTCTTCTCAAATTCCTTTTAGACTTATGATCCTATGAAGAAGGGGTGGTATGTCTTAATTATCTGTACAACATAGAAAAAGAGAAAGGTCTAGGCTGGATCTTAATGAGCCATGCCCACAGGCTAGCAAGAGAAACACCACTTTGGAACCACAGTAAGTTTTACATAAGCTACCTCTTGGGGATGCATCAAACAAGGTAGTCTAGGTTTGGAGTGACTTAAATTGAACCTGATACACATTTCATTAGTAGTAAGATGTTTGTTTACTTGGGTTATTCTTCATCAAACACGTATTGATTGCCTCCGCTATGATGTACAGTCAGGCCATGAAAAGTCCTCTTCATAGCTTCTAGGACACTACTGACTGCTCAACAATTGATATTAGAATGAATACATGACCAGATAAGCGATGGAGGAGTCAATAAACACTGTGGTCTAAGCAAGGACCATTCTTACTGTTGGCCATTCCACATTTCACCAACAGGAAAATCCTAAAAGAGCCTAAAACGCTTTGGTTGCTTTTTTTCACTCATTCATAAATTTCTGCCTCATCGTCTTCCATAGCCAATGAGAGTATTATTTCGTCCAACAAAAGTACACTTACCATCAATTACAGTTTTTAAAAATGGGTGTTAATATTCAGCCTTCAGATTAATTGAGGTAATTCTTTTTCACCATCATTGGCTTTTAGCAGGATAAAATGCCTTATCCAGGCATTCCTTAAAGAAAGAAGTGGAGGTGACCCCAATCTTTCTTATCAGCCTAGGCCACTTAGAGCAAAGTGCTAAGTACACAGAGGGCAAATCAATAAAAGCCTGACTGATTTAACTGGGGACTGAGTTCTCAGACCTCCCACCACCACCATTGTTCTAAAGGAGTCAGAGGTGAGATGCTATCTAAGCTTAATTACAAAGGACTAATGGGTGCTTACAGTTCACACCACTCAACTTGGCACAGACCACAGCAAGCTTCAGCATCAACCATCTAAACAGCTCCAAGACTCGCTAGGACCACATCTAGCTATGGTCTTTGAGGAATGTAAAGTCCAGTGATTCCTCCCAGGTGGTTATTTTAAAAGTCCTGGGAGCTATGGTGGGGGGAAGAGGAGATAAACACTTGAATCTGATATGAAGGACAAACGCAGGAAAGGCACTGAATAACAATCAAGGTTTAACCAGGTTCTAAGGCAGCAGTAGGGGAAATGGGCCAAGACGGTTGTTCTTAAAGAGGCAATCAGCCTTCCTACAACTGTTTTCTCTACCTGGTTCACAGTTCCACTTTCAGTTTGCTTTTTCCATTGTCTTTTCATCAGTATCAGTTTCCTGTTTTGGCTGCAACAAATTACCACAAATTTAGTGTCTTTAAACCACCCAAATTTATTCTTAGAGTTTGTGGCCAGAAATCCAAAATGAGTCTTACAGGTCTCAAGTGAAGGGGCTGACAGGGCTGAGCCCTTCCTACAGGCTCTGGCCCGCTCTCTTCCTCATTCTAGGCTCTGCTGCATTCTTTGGCTGGTGGCCTCATCACTCCAAAATGTCCTTCCCTGTCACATTGCCTTCTCCTCTTTTGACCTTCCTTATAAGAGCCCTTGTGATTACATTGTAATAATCCAAGATAATTTCCCCAAGTCAACATCCTTTTTTATTTATTTATTTATTTATTTATTTTTTATTGAGTCATAGCTGTGTACAATAATTCAGTCAAGGAGTACAGTGTGTGGGCTTCACATACAATTGGAGATATTTTCATCAATCTACGGAAAAACTCTGGCAACATGAATAATCAGAGTAGACCAAGTCAACATCCTTAACTGAATCGTGTCTGCAAAGCCCCTTTTGGTATATAAATAATATATTCACAGGTTCCAGGGATGAGAATGGGGACCTCTTGGGGGGGCATTATTCAACCTACCACATCATTATGTTTTTTTTATCACCCTCAGTAGAGTGCCATGGCATCACACAGCTCACAGCAATCTCCAACTGCTGGGCTCCCGAGTAGCTGGGACTATGGGTGCTCGCCACAACGCCTGGCTATTTTTTTGTTTGTTTTGCAGTTCAGCCGAGGCCAGGTTTGAACCTGCCACCTTCGGCATATGGGGCCGGCGCCCTACTCGCTGAGCCACAGGCGCTGCCCCACATGATTATCTTAACAAGCTACCTGTCATTAAGTCATTTTAATACACATTCCCTCTCCCCAAGAATGTGTTCCCAGATGACCAAATCCCCACTGCTGCCTCTACAGGTGCACCTGGGGTCTTGAGTGTTGGGTGACAGGTAGAACAAAAGGCATGTAGTGAGAAGAGTGTCATCAGGAAGGGCATAAGTAGTGGGATTTGAAAGAGTATATAGCAGGAGAAAAGAATAGAGGAATTATAAAAAAGAATGTCGCTAAATAATGCACCTGGGGGACTTCCAAGAATCTAACTCTGTAGCATTCAAAAAACTGGGTCCAGCATGCTCAGAGGTTAACGCCCAAGTGTTTAGGTCAATGTTGAATAAAGATAAAAAAGCTTCTAGCAAGACCACAACTGGAACCATGTGTGATGAGATGGAGAATGGGGGAATCAGATCTCCCTACCCCATTTATCACTGGGTCTCCATCAAGAAAAACAGTGCAACAGAAATCCAAGAGTTCAGAAAGAATGACAACTGAGCTCTGTAAAGATGACGGGTGCCATACACCTTATCCAGGAGCCTGGACCTCCTCAGCACTCCTCAAAGGATGAAGGGACGGAAGCAGCTTGGAAGCGGCATTTCTCTCATTTCTCAGAGGTTGGGAGAGCAACTGTCTTTCAGGAGATCATCCCTGTCGCTCCCCTGTAAACGGGTTTTCCAGAGAGAAAACCGAAAGTCCTCTTGCCTAGTATGGAGAGCAGGAACACAGAGGGGGAAGAACAGAAAGAAAGATCCAGAGTCCAGAGCAGAACAACGTGACCTTGACGTGGATGCTGGGAGACGAAGCGCAGGGGGGCAGGGGCAGGAGCTGCGCTGTCAGCGCGGGGCAGAGGGGCTGCGGACCAGCCCAGCCAGTTCACAGGATTTGCCGTGAGTGCTGCAGGGACCTGGTGACAGCTTCACATTTGGATGCTGTGACCCTTTCGGAGAGATTTGGTATTTCCAAAAACTTCACTTGCCGAAAACCTGCCATATTATTCACTTAAAAACCTGGGTGGTTAAACACTGATTACTGATCCTCCGTTAATGACCTATGCTACACACATGAGTCATGAGCTCAGGTAAGTGGGAGCCTCAGCAACAAGAATAACCACCAGGTATAAACTTTCTGAGTAAGAATGACAGCTCAGGGCAGTGCCTGTGGCTCAAAGGAGTAGGGCGCCAGCCCTGTATGCCGAAGGTGGCGGGTTCAAACCCAGCCCCGGCCAAAAACTGCAAAAAAAAGAATGACAGCTCAGTTAGCTATTCCGCACTTGGGAAATGGAGCATGTGCTAAACAGACAGTATCAAGACTGAGAGGAAGAGAGATTCCCAGATCTAACTTGCTGGGGATAAAGAAAGGATTTTCCTCAAACCAGTCTTCCAGGATGGAGGATCAAGATTCAGTTAGCATGTAGATACTGGAGCTGCACATGAACTCTGTGGCCACCTTGTACAACATCCGTAATTCATGGGAGTCCAATGAATAAGCTGGACGATCAGCAACTTGTCTAACTTTATAGAATCTCGACAAACTACATAGTTCTCAAGTATTATTTTCTTCTTTCAAGTCCTATTTTAAGAGCCCCCAGTGGGTATAACTTGCTTCTATCAGAAATAGTTTGAACCATAGGAAAGCTAAGAAGGAGTCTGACAGAAACCAACTTTTCCCTGAGTGAGTCTACCTAGAACCCACCCACTCAGGGAAAGGTTACAGAATTAATGTTAAAATAGCACCATCAGCATGCAGTGATTCATCAGTGTGTTTATCTTTGGAGGGCTAAATTAAGTAGAACATTCTGGTAACGTTCTTTTTTAAAATCATCATTCTAACAGCATTTTTTTTCTCTCTCTGAAAACAACCACCACAACAATAAAACAACCTCTGGTCCTAGTCATGAAAGCTTTTACTGGGTACTAGAACTCATAAAGGGCTCTGTTTCTTTTGAGATTTGGATAAAATTTCAAATTTATAATTTGAAAAGTGGGCACCATAACAAAATACAGGGCATAGAACTTTAAGTGAACATCAGTTTATCCAAGGCACATCTTTTAGCTTGCTCTGTGAATGTCTAAATTAGAAATATGTTCGCTCATCAGTCATTTGAGTCTGGAAACATTTAAATAATTAAGCTCCAAACCCGGTCAGCACCACAGAATGCTCATGACCCTGGAGATGTCCCAGGCCTTGCCTGCTCTGCTTCAACCGAGTTGCAAAACTCCTCAGAGCCAAGTAAATGTGGCCCGAAGCCCTACTTTTTAGTTTAATGCCGGAAATAAAGTTACCTTTGCTTTTAAAGCTGGAGAATCAGAAGCCTATCACCTACGCGTCTTCTTTTTCCTAATTAGCCTTTAGCGTGTCACTTGACATACTTACCTCAGCTCATATATATTTAAGTGACCATCACCATCTGGTTGGACTTATTAATAAGCAGCGCCATTTCTTGCCCATCTATATTTTGCATCAAATGCGTCACACCTTATGAAGGTTTCTAAATTTGTTCTTACTATAAGAATCTAAAATTGTCTTACTTCTAAAACCTGGTTTGAAAAATGTAACAGAGAAAGACTGGTTTTAGGAAGCTGTATGTTATTCATAAAACCATTATGTAATGGTCTTCATTCCAGAGCTTCTCCCCTCAGCTAACGTGTTTATACAAAGGAGCTCTGCTAGAACAAGTTGATGAGAATAAGAGGGGCCCTCTGATGTCAAATGTCCCCACAGACGTGATTCACCCCACCTGACAGCAACGGCAGCCAGCAGTTCTGACCTGGTTCATGGGAGCAAAACAGGGCCAAGCACTTTGTAGCGGCTCCAGCCCAGCCTGGGTGCAGACGCGCAGCAGTGCAGACTGCTGGCTCCAGACTCAGGCTTGGCAAGCAATGGAAGAAGCCCAGTGCTGGCCAGCACGGTCTAGGCCAAGGCCAGCGCTGGGGCAGAAGCCTGGGCATGCTCCTTCAACCATAATCAAACCCTACTTCCTTCCCCTGGGCAGCAGTGATACCCCGTTTCCATTTAGAAAAGAATGAAACTATGACATAGTTCAAACTCTGTCAACTCTCACGTATTCTTTCCATATCCCACCAGGTTCTAAACACAAGTTTATCTGCTGGTTCTAAACACAAGTAGTTAACCTCCCACAGCTTTTCAGGGGAATAGCTGTTAAACATACAACTGTATTGTACCAATTCATTCCATCAACACTTACTGAACACCGACCTAGGCCAGGCATTATGCTAAGTGATGGGAACTCATCTGTGAATAAGTGCTGCTCTGAGAAGTCATGGGGGTGGAGGGAGAGGGGTAATACAGTGCAACGACAGTGGGGACCAGCAGAACAGAATGGAGAACCCAGAAATATATCCTCATGTCTACAGTGAACTTATCTGTATCTGCTCCACTGAGAAGTCACTGGGATTAATATAGTACAGAAGGATTCATATAGTGCGACAACAGTGTAGATCAGCAGAACAGAATAGAGAACCCAGAAGTAAATCCTCATGTGTAAGGTGAACTTATCTTTCACAGAAGTGCCAAGAACATACATTGGGGAAGGGACAGTCTCTTCAATAAATGGTGCTGGGAAAACTTGATATCCACATGCATAAGGATGAAGCAAGGCCCTTATTTCCTACCATATACAAAAATCAAATCAAAATGAGATAAACACTTAAATCTAAGACCTGAAACTATGAAACTACTAAAAGAAAACACTGGAGAAACACTTCAGACATTGGTATGGGCAAGGACTTCTTGAGTGATACCCTCCAAGCGCAGGAAATCAAAGCAAAATTGGACAAACGGTAAAACCAAAAATGGACAAAACGCTAAAACTTCAGCACAGCAAAGATAACAATAAACAAAATGAAGAGACAACCCACGGAATGGGAGGAAGTCTGTGCAAACTACCCATCTGACAAGGGATTGACAACTAGAACGTATAAGGAACTCTGATGATTGACAGGAAAAAAAATCAAATAATGTCATTAAAAATGGGCAAAGGATCTACGTAGACGTTTCTCAAAAGAAGACATACAAATGGCCAGCAGGTGTATGGGAAAATGCTCCACATCATTAGACATCAGGGAAATGTACATCAAAAGTACAAAGAGGTATCACTTCACTCCCGTGAAATGGCTTTTCTGAAGAAGACAGGCAAGAACAATTACTGGCAAGGACGTGAGAAAAGGGAACTCTCGTGCACTGTCGGTGGGAATGCAAATTAGTGAAGCCACTATGGAAAAAAGTATGTAGGTTCCTCGAAACACTAAAAATAGAATTCCCGTGTGACCCAGAAATCGCACTGCTGGGTACATATCTAGAGAATGGGAATTCAGCGTATGGGAAAGATCTCTGCACTCCCAGGGTTACTGCAGCACTATTCACAATAGCCCACGTACGGAATCATCCATTCACCGGTACATGCATAAAGAAATTGTTGTACCTATACACCATGGAATAGCTAAAGCATGAAATCCTGCCATTTACAACAACATGGATGGAAATGGAGAACATTAAGTGAAATCAGCCAGGCAAAGAAAGACAAAACTCATGTGTTCTCAGTCATACTGAGAGCTAAATATTAAAAGCAATTGATCTCATGGGGACAGAGAGTAAAATGAAGGTTACCGGAGGCTGGGAAGGGTGAGGGAAAGATAAAGTGGGGATGGTTAACAGGTGCAAAAATATAGTTGGATAGTTGTAATAAATCTAGAATGTCCCTACCACACACACACACACACACACACAAATACCTGAGGTGATGGATACCCCAATTACCCTAATTTGATTAATTCCAATTGACGTATGCTTGTAATCAAAACATCACACACAGGGCAGCGCCTGTGGCTCATTGAGTAGGGCGCCAGCCCAATAAGCCAAAGGTGGCAGGTTCAAACCCGGCCTCGGCCAAACTGCAAAACAGAAAAATAGCCAGGCATTGTGGCGGGTGCCTCTAGTCCCAGCTACTCGGAAGGCTGAGGCAAGAGAATCGCCTAAGTCCAGGAGTTGGAGGTTGCTGCAAGCTGTGTGACGCCACAGCACTCTACCGAGGGCGATAAAGTAAGACTCTGTCTCTACAAAAAACAAAACAAAACAAAACAAAACAAATCACACACATATATAAAGATATGTAACTATTATGTACCATAATAATTAAAAATAAAAATTTTTAAATTAAAACAAAAAAACCCAAATGTGTTGTTAATGATTTTCATTTGTAGGACAGATTGACAATCCCTTATCTGAAATGCTTGGGACCAGAAGTGTTTCAGATTTGGGAGATTTTTGGATTTTGGAATATTTCCATATACATAATGAATTCCAAGTCTAAACACAAAGTTTATTTATGTTTCACATCCATCTTATATTCCTGGCCTGAAGGTAATTTCATTCAATATGTTTAATAATTTTGTGCTTAAAACAAAGTTTGTGGACAAGGAGCCATCAGAAAGCAGTGGTATCGCCATCTCATACCATGCTTGAAAAGTCTCAAATTTTGGAACATTTCAAATTCAAATTTCAGATTAGGGATGTTCAACTTGTAATATAAATAAAACAGACAAGTGGACTATCATTTTTAAAAATTAGAACTACTTTAGAGCTGCTGATCGATAGTAGGGAGAGCAGAGAAAAAGTCTGCGCTAGAAATATACTCAAATATGAACTCATGAAGAAACATTTGTTGTGATAGTACTGTAGAACTTATATGTCACTTTTGGCTTTTTGAAGCAAACTAACATAGGAAAAAATGTCCAGCACAGAGCCTAACACATTTAACATTTCCCTATGAACTCCTCAAGAGCATTCAACATTTGAATGAATCAATGAGTTAGCTAAAATTTAAGTCAGATAATGTGGGTATCATTTTAAAGTGATCTACATGGATAAGATCTTATTAACTCTGAATGTAAACAAGGGAACATCTATAGGACTTCTACAGATGAAATTATATTTTACTTAAATTGCTAAATCCAAGTTCCTTTTCACTGTTTTATAAATGAATACCCATCGATGATTGGAAAAGAATATGTACATTTAGTCCAAAAATAAACTTGCTGTGCTTTTAATGCTGATCTGAGAGTTTCCTATAATTATTTGAAGCAGAAATGAAGATACTCCAATAATCTCCAGGAAATTTAGATATTGCTTGTCAATCACCCTACTAATCCTTCCAGTTTTAGCTTAGATAGATTATTTTTCCAGATAGCCTTCCCTGACTCCTTGACATTCACAGCCACCTCCCTAGGACACCTAGAAACAAAAAGACATTTCTTTCTTTCTCAACATAGTTAATGTTGAGAATGCAGGGTCATTCCAGAGTGTTCTAAATGTCTCTCCAAAGAATTCTTCCCAGCCTTTTATCTTATGCCAGTCCTAGAGTTTTGACATCCAGCAGTCAAGAGCCAACTTCATGGTTTTCTGCATGCAGCTCTGTCACCCTTCTTAAAGGAAGTGAATGTGGAATATCCCAGCTGACTGGGTGAAAGCATCATAAGGCATGAAGAATTACAGAAAAATATCTGTTGATATTTCAAAATATTGTCTCAAACGCCTAGATAAAATTGTCTTGAGAAATGCTGTCTTTCATATACAAATTTCATTTATTTGGCTCATGGTCAGTAGAATGTAAATGCTGAGTTTTTCTGGCATGGGGTATGGATCTGTTCTGCTCCGTTTATGGTCTTAGCCAACCCACTGGTGACAAGCAGCATGCACTGGCAACATGGCTGCCCAGGGGCAGGAGACGGGTGGAGGCACCAACAGGGCCCACCCACAGAAGCCTTCATACCAGTGACTGTCAACCAGTGTGCCATGCAAGGATCTTAGGTGTGCTGCGAAAATTGTAAAGATCAATGATTAAATTATGTTCAAAAGAAATTTAAAACTCAGTAAGTATATTCTTATTTTTACTCTTTTCTTTTTTTTTTGGATCAATGTAAGTTAAGTGTGTGGAAGTTTAAGCGTTCCGTGGGATAGAAAAGGTTGAAAAACACTGTAACAGGCCCTTTCTTCAAAGAAGGATCTAGGGGACTCAATTTCTTTACCACGGAACCCTCAGCTAATAAGACATAAGGCTTTTGCCTTCTTAGATCTCCAGATGCAACATGTAAGATAGCTTGTTCTTGCAGACAGGGAGAGATGGATGGACGGATATATAGATATGTAGCAGAAAGCTATTGAATTGGAGATACATTTAAACATAAAATGTTTTTCCTTTCTCTTTTACAATAGCATCCACTTATAATCACAAATTTCTATTTACTGCACAATCCAGGATGTGGTAACTAGCTTTCTAATACTGATTTTATATTAAGACATATAAATAACATGGGAGGTGAAATGCTATGTTCCTCTTGATTTGTATCTTAAATAACAGTTTTAAGCTTCCACAGGCTGACAGTCATTTGCTCTAAAAGCACATTTGAATTCACAGACTGGCATTCTCCTCTCAACAATTCCAGAAGCTCATTAGGCTTTGTATGAAAGCTGGGAGGTTTTTATGAATGTGGATCCTTCAGCTTCATGGTGGTGAGTTCCTAAAAGTCATCTGCAGCACATGAAAAGTTTTAATGAATGGAAGACCAAACACAGGGAAAATATCAAAGTCAAAATCACTTTTAAAATAAGATCTGTGGATTTTAATGACTAAAAGACCACCCCAAATTCCCATTCTTATGTAAACCAAATTTCTTTTGAAATAAGTACATCTTCTTTATTCACTAGATACTGGTAAACTGATTAATTTGAAACTCTGCTATTATGAATTTTAATGAAGAGTTTTAATGTATGTAATAAATTCAAACTTGCACAACTGTTACCTTTTTAAATACATTGCTGGGTTAGGAATTTTCCATCTACTTTTACAATTGAAATAAGTTTGTCATTTTCCCTTTTCCTGCTATTCTTGCCTGATTCTAGAATGAGCTGGGATGTGTTTCATCATTTTCTGTATAGAAATTAATAGGATAAGATTAGCATTATGGGACAATTTGTGTCTTCCTCCCAAATTCGTAAGTTAAAGTCCTAACACCCAAATACCTCAAAATGTGACTAGACTGGAGATAGGACTTTTATTTTTTTTGTTGTTGTTGCAGTTTGGTGGGGCTGGGTTTGAACCTGTCACCCTCAGTATGTGGGGCCAGGGCCTTACTGACTGAGCCACAGGCACCGCCTGAGATAGGTCTTTTAAAAGAGATAATCAATTAAAGTGAGGCTGTTAGCGTGGGCCCAATCTAATATGATGGGTGTCCTTAAAGGAAAGGGAAACTGGGACACAGAAAGAGACATTGGCAGGGAGCGTGCAAAAGAACAGGCCAAGGAGGCAGCCACGCATGAGGCACGAAGACCTCAGAAGAAACCATACCAGCTGACACTTTGATTCTGGACTTCCAGCCTGCTGAATCATGAGAAAATAAACTTATGTTGTTTAAGCCACCCAGACTGTAGTGTTTTGTAACAGCAGCCCCAGCAAACTCACACAATCAGAATAATTGGTTCTTTAAATGGTGGGTTGAATTCACTAGAATCTACTGAATCTTATGCAACATTTTGATTATTGATTCAAAGTAGTTAATAGTTACACAGGACTTTTCAACTTTTTGATTCTTCTTGAGGCAGTTTTGATAAATTAAATTTTGTAGGAACATGGACATTTAATTTGTCTCCAAGTTTATATATACCAAATTGCTTATAATATCCTCTTGCTATCTTTAAAAAAAAATCTCTAGATGAGTCCAGAGCAAGATGGCAGCCGAGTAACAGCTTCCTTGCAACTGGGCACAGTGAGACTGGGGAGAGAAGACTTCAGGCATCTCTGACTGGTGGGATCTGCCCAGAACATCCCTTTGGGGACACAGGGAGACAGTGTGAAACTTCTGGACCCCCTGAGGAAGGCAAAAGCAGTGGAGATCTTGCAAGTGGTTGCTTGTGTTCCTTTGGTCTAATCCTGCCAGCAGCTGTAGGTACAGCAGCAGTGAGATTGCAAACTAAAAAGGCCTTACCTGTGAGCTGTTTGGATTTTTTTGGACTTGGCAATCAGTTGAACTACCTTGGGAGAACTTGGTCAAGAGTGCAGAGGTCTTTGAGTGTTGTCTAGGGCCCCAGACTGAGCCACCGAGCCCAACGGAGATACCAGTGTTTGGTTGTGGGCCATCTGGAGCCACTGTGGGAGAACTGCCCGGGCAAGCTCCACCCTCAGGGTCGCAGAACAAGCATCCAACAGGAGTGGGTAATCTAGTGATTGAGCAGCCTAAAGGCGGGGACTGAGATGCCTTGCAGCCTTAGCCCTCAGGGGCTTAGGGTGAGACCAGTTTTGGCACACTGGGTAAGTGGATAGCCACTTAAGAAGTGATCCCAGCAATAAGCGCTTTCCTGGGAAGGCTTCTGCTTAGCCCAAGTTAGCAATGTAAAGTGCCTTCTAAGCAGGCTGAGAAGGATTTAGGTTCTCCACCCTGCGGGGTTTGAGAAATCATTAGAGGCCTCCAGTGTTCATTTTGTACAGCCGTATCAGCATTGTGATAAACATATCATACCCCAGAAGATCACCTATTGCCCAGACAATATGCAACAAGATATATATACTGCTTTGTTTTTGGTTTTGTTTTGTTTTGTGTTGTTTTGGGGTTTTGTTGTTGTTGTTTTGTTTTTAATTTCAACATTTTCCTTAAAGATTTTTCTTTTCTTTTTTTTGTCTTTCTTTTATTTCTTCATTTTTCTAGTTTAAATATAATTTTCCATTGTTACCTTTTCCAACAATTAGAACTTCATTTTTTCTGGTGTTTCTACCCCTATTAATTGGTTTTTTCCCCAATTTATCCCGTAAAGTTATCGGTTTGCTTGTTTTGGTTTGATTTATTGCATTTTTGTCTTTCCTCTCTACTTGGTGGAGGTGGGGTACTGTGTCCAAACAGGCTGGTAAAGAGCTACTGACCTAACCACCCAACCCGGCACCCCCAGAGGTTGGGGGTTCTTAAGGTTGGGTCAAAGTACCCTACTGTACACCTATATTGCTCCCGTTCTCCTCTTTCTGTGCCTGTCTTCTTTTTGTCAATAGTTGCTTCTACCCATGGCCTCTCCTTTCTCCTTTTTTTTTTCTCTTTCTTTCTTTTTTCCCTTCTTGCTCTTCAATCTTCTCATCCTTCTGGTCCTGTACTAAAAGGACTCATTGAAACCCTAGTCCAAAGCACTGAAACTTAAAGAGCAGGAGGAAGTGAAAGGAAAATTAGGGCAAGAAAACAGATAAAAGAAATCACTCATGAGGAAGAATCAGCAGAAAACTCCTGGCATCATGAAAAACCAGTCCAGAGCAACCCCCCCAAAGGACTGTGAGGTAGCTACTGCAGAGGATTCCACCTATAAGGAAATGTTAGAAATGACAGAAAGGAAATTTAGAATACAGATGATGAAAACAATCAAGGAAATGAAGGAAACAATGAAGGAAATTGCTGATAAAGTGGAAAATAACCAAAAGGAAATCCAAAAACAAAATCAATTAAGAGATGAATGCTATGAAGAATATAAAAAGGATATAGTAGAACTGAGGGAACTGAAGCAATTAGGGAACTTAAAGATGCAGTAGAAAGTATTAACAACAGATTACACCATGCAAAAGAAAGAACCTCAGACGTAGAGGACAAAGCTCTTCAGATAACTGAGATAGTTAAAGAGGCATTAAGAAAGAGAGAGAAAGCAGAACATCCACTGACAGAATTATGGGACTCTATGAAGCGTTCAAACATACGAGTTATAGGTATCCCAGAAGGGGAAGAAGAATGCCCCAGGGGAATGGAAGCTAGAAAATATTATACATGAAAATTTCCCAAATATCACAAAAGATTCTGACACTGTCCTTTCAGAGGGATATAGGACCCCAGGTCACCTCAACTCTAACTGAGCTTCCCCAAGATACATTGTGATGAACCTGTCCAAAGTCAAGACAAAAGAAAAGATCCTTCAAGCTGGCAGGAGTAAGCACCAGTTGACCTACAGGGGCAAATCTATCAGGGTGACTGCAGACTTCTCTAATGAAACTTTCCAAGCAAGAAGACAATGGTCATCTACATTTAATCTACTTAAACAGAACGATCTCCAGCCCAGAATTCTATATCCTGCGAAGCTAAGCAATAAAATTGACGGAGGAATCAAATCATTTACTGATATACAAACATTGAGGAAATTCAGCACAACAAGACCAGCTCTACAGGAAATACTTCAACCTATTCTACACACTGACCATCACAATGGTTCAAAAGCAAAATAAGAACGCAGAAATTAAAGGACAGAACCTAACTTCCACACTGATGCAAAAGATAAAACTAACCAATGGACTCTCACAAAATAAGATGAATAGAACACTACCACACTTATCAATTATCTCAATAAATGTTAATGGCTTGATTTCCCACTGAAGAGGCATAGATTGGCTGACTGGATTAAAAAACACAAGCTGTCCATTTGCTGCCTGCAGGAAACACACTTAGCTTCAAAAGACAAATTAAAACTCTGAGTTAAGGGTTGGAAGACAATATTTCAGGCAAACGGAATTCAGAAGAAAAGAGGAGTTGCAATCTTATTTTCAGATACATGTGAATTTAAAGCAACTAAAGTCAAAAAAGACAAAGATGGTCACT
>CAUYRH010169114.1:0-12934 GCA_963574655.1 Perodicticus potto
CCTGTAGTCCCAGCTACTTGGGAGGCGGAGGCAGGAGACTCGCTTAAGCCCAGGAATTGGAGGTTGCTGTGAGCTGTGATGCCACTGCACTCTATCCAGGGTGACAGCTTGAGGCTCTGTCTCAATAAAAAAAAAAAAAACAAACAAAACAAAAAGGTGCAGTGGCTTACGCCTGTAATCCTAGCACTCTGGGAGACTGAGGCAGGAGGATCACTTGAGCTCAGGAGTTCAAGACTACCTGAGCAAGAGTGAGACATCATCTCTATTAAAAATAGAAAAGGTAGCCAGGCCTTATAGTGGGTATCTCTAGTTCCAGCTATCTGGGAGGCTGAGGCAGGAGGATCACTTGAACCCAGGATTCTGAGGTTTCTGTGAGCTAGGCTGAGGTCATGGCACTCTAGCCTGGGTTACAGAGTGAAACTGTGTCTCAAAAGAAAAAGAAGAAAATAAAGAAAGGTAGAAATAAAATTGATGCTCACCTCTGTCTTATTCTAGCAGTGACTGCTTAATAATTATCCAGAGATATATGGCTGCATTGAAACAACAAGAATAAAGCCCCTTAGAATACGTATTTCAAAGAATATTTTACTATTTATTTATTTATTTATTTTTTTGAGACAGAGTCTCACTATGTCACCTTTGGTGAGTGCCGTGGCATCACACAGCTCACAGCAACCTCAAACTCTTGGGTTTAAGCAATTCTCTTGCCTCAGCCTCCCAAGTAGCTAGGATTACACTATTTAATGTTTAATAGTTAAAAAAGCATATTATGTTTTATTGTTATAAATCTTTTCTATCACTGATGGTTATTGTTCAATTTAGGAAATTGTTATTTAAGGACTTAGATCCCTAAAGTCACTGAACATTTTTAAGAATTACACTGAAATGTATATAGATATTTATATGGCAGGGAAGTATGATAAAGAAATCAGCATATTTTCCAGCATAGAACATAAGTTGCTTTAGGGCAAAATTCTGTGGAGAAATGGAATTGAAATACAAGGCAAAGAGAAAAGCAGTGATGTAGTTTTTTTAGCTTTTGAAGAAGAGTTTGCTCATGGTACATTTAAAATGAAGATACACAGCTTAGTTTATATATATATACACACACACACATACACACACATACATATTTATGTATATATATTATATATATATATATTTTTTCTTTGAGTTGGAATCTCTGTTGCCCAGGCCAGAGTACCAGGGCACAGCCTAGTTCACAGAAATCTCAAACTCTTGGGCTCTTGATCCTCCTGCCTCAGCCTCCCAAGTAACTGGGACTACAGGCACCTGCCACAAAGCCTGGCTAATTTTTCTGTTTTTAGTAGAGATGTGATCTCCCTTTGCTCACGCAGGTCTTGAACTTCTGAGCTCAAGGTACCCTCCACCTCAGCCTCCCAGAGTGCAAGGATTACAGGCGTGAGCCACCGTGCCCAGCCTATATATTATATTTTTTAAGTGGATAAGGATGGAATAAAATCTCTAAGCTCTTTAGGTTCTACTGGGTTTTTTAAAAGATTGATGAAACCACTTTATTTAAACAAATCTCTCTCCTCTTTCTCTCTATTATATGCCAGAAATGACATGCTCTGCAACTATTTAAACTGAAGATGAAAACATTTTAAATGCCAACTTATAAATGAGTAAGAGAATAGTTTTTCAAAATTCTTTTTGTTAATTAAAATTTTTTTTTCTTGCTTGGCTAAGTTTTTCAGTATTCCCATGGAGGTACACTAACCCAGAGTTTGGAGAACTGTGTTGTATGCTGTTTTATAGCCTTTAACGGGGCATTTAGGTGCATTTGGGTGTTTTACTCTAGTTTAGGTCAAAAGCTATGGTAAGATTCACAGAACAAAAGTCAAGATAAAGCAAGAAAGGAAACAAACGAACAAGACCAGAGAGAGTCCAATAAGTCTTCAGGACATGTATGAATGAATTTGGGACCATTACAACATGAAGACTTAAGATATACTAATTTCCTTAAGAAAAAATACATCGGGGCTTGGCACCTGTGGCTCAATGGGCTAAGGCGCCAGCCACGTACACCTGAGCTGGCGGGTTCGAATCCAGCCCGGACCCGCCAAACAACGACAGCTGCAACCAAAAAAATAGCCAGGCGTTGTGGCGGATGCATGTAGTCCCAGCTACTTGGGAGACGGAGGCAAGAGACTCGTTTGAGGCCAGGAATTGGAGGTTGCTGTGAGCTATGATGCCACAGCACTCTATCCAGGGTGACAGCTTGAGGCTCTGTCTCAAAAAAAAAAAAAAGAAAAAAGAAAAAATACATTGGAAGACTTGTGTATTATATATGAAGATCTAAATCACAAGTTTCTTTATGTGCGATTTTTAGCGTAATCTATAGAAAAGAGAGATTCTCAAAGTTATATATGTGTATTTATCAGAAAAAAATTATTTACTCTTCTTGGATTTCCCTTGAATATCAGTTGGTTGTACCAAGGAACTCCTCTGGGCCCCCAGGGACACAGAGGAAAAGAAAGAACATAATGTGGGAGACAGTTGGGGCTCAAACCCAGGGAATTTCAGTGGCATCGGTGCCTGGAAGTGGGTTCTCATACACACTTCCCCAAACTAGAGAAAGGGAGTGTAGCTTGGGTGGATGAGTAGTAGCAGGTGCTGTACTTATGGAATGAATTGTAGTTAACATAGACAACTTAGCGCCTGGGGCAGTGCTTCTCAGCCAGGAGCAGTTTTGCCCCCAGGACACATGTGGCATTGCCTGGTTGCCGTAACTGGTCTCCAGCAGGCAGAGGCCACATGTGCCACGAAACAACCTCTGATGCCCAGGACAGAATGCATCACAACCACAAGGGATTCTCTGGCCAAAGTGTCGGAGGGCTAAGACCGTGAAACCCTGGTCTAGACCATTTGGTATATCATCTCTAGTTAGAGAGTAGAAAGTGAAAAAATTCAGGTGTACAGTTACCAAAAAAAAAAAAAAAAAGAAAGAAAGAAGATGAAGAAAGTCCTTTCCCATTTGCTTCTCATAGGTCACTAGTTGAGTGTGCAGATCCTTGGAGACATTTTAGTATGCACAACCAAAGTGTTGGCTCACTCATGTGGGCTGTAGTGCTTGGGATCCTAAAGGCTTTGTCTTCTCAACCCAGCGCTGAGATGCTTTGAATAATTATCTCAAAAAGGGCAAAACTGGCTGAGTCAGGGTCCCACTGTACCATGATGTCTGCACAGCACTGGTAACATGTTTCTTACAGTTAATTTTGCATATATTTATGTGTATGTTGTATGCACATTGCAGTGTGTCCCTATTATGATGTTGCATCCACATATTTATACTATATATAATTGCTACCAAAACAGGTGTTTCTGTAAGAGAGATTCCTGGGACAAAGGACTTGTAGATTTTAGATATGCTTAGCAGTATATTTCACAGGTTGTTTTTTCTCATTAGCAGGGCCTCGGAAGCGTTAATGAGTTCTCCTTAAGTGACTCCTCTTGGAACGTATTTGCCTGTTTTTCTCCCGACTTCTTAAATCGTTTTCCCAGTCTCTAGTAATCATTGTCCTCAGTGCCTGTGTCTGGGCTTGATTGTTTTTTTTTTTTTTTTTGCCTGAGGTGTGAACTTAATAGGGAGAACTGTTGCCATTAAAAAAAAAAAAAAAAAGGATAGTCATTATTCTTTATTAGAATCCTAGAGTAATATGGCTTTAAAGCTAGAATAGATTTTAGTGATTATAATTCCTAATATTTATGGAGTTCTTTCTATGTACAAGGTGCTCTGCTAAGCACTTCACCTACATCATCTAATTATTTTTCATTGTAACAACTCTAAGAGCTATATACTAATACGTTATTTGCCCCTGGCTACTTTATAGGCACAGTGAGCTTAAATAAATTGTTCAGTATTACACAGTGAGCTGAGCCGGGATTTGAACCCACAGTTTGACTGTAGAGCTCTTAAACCATAATGCTTCCTAGCTGATGTCTGGCCCAGTTGCCTCTACTTACAGGCAAACATACAAGTCCAGGGAGAGTAAATGACTTATTCAGAATCGAAAATTGATAGACAGTGGAAGAGCTAAAACTAAACCCAGATGAGAAGTCAGGGGCTGCCAGTATTTAGCTCTGTGACCTTGGGCAAGCTCCTTGGTCTTCCTGGACCTCAGTGCACTCTGTTGAGAAATGAGGGATGGATAGTTAAGAGCTTCTGGGTTCTGCATTTTTATTATTTTTTCTTTTTTTAATTGTTTCTTATTAAATCATAACTTTGTACATTGACGCATTTATGGGGTTCAGGGTACTGCTTCAATATACAATGTGAAATGCTGACATTGAACTAAGTAACACATCCATCACAATTATACTCATTTCTTACTAGTTTTGAAATGTACCATTGCATCATGCACATTTGAGTTACAGCACGGTTAACATGCTTGTTTTCATTGTAAGACAGATGAGAAGCGTTTCAGTTAGATTGTGCTGCACCTACTTAAAGATTTGATTCAGTAGCAAAATTAAATACATAATTGAATATCTTATTGTGAGTGACAAAGTGGTTATTGTCCCATAAGCTTCCTGGATGAATTTGGAGTGGTGGAAACATCCAGGATCATCATTTAGTTTTCTTTGCTGTGGATCTGTTGTGTCTTTTTGATGAGGCTTGGCCCACCGAGGAGTCTCTACATACATCAGAGCACATTCTCTCTCAGGGGGAAAAACTCTTATATGGAATAAACAGGAGGAGGAAACAGCAGAAGAGAAAGACAGCCTGCCAATGGAGAAGCTTACTCCTAGGCATGAAGGCAATTTAATATCTATTATTTTATCCCACAGGGAGTTGTTTTCTTATGAAAGACATGGTTGGTTTTTTTTTAAAGGACATTTTGGCCAACTCTGTTTTCGTACAGCAAGCGGTGAATAATGTTTTTTTCAAATAACTGGCTCATGTTTGGAAGTTAACAGTGCTCTCCTGTGATGGCCTCTGAGTCTAGGGGAATGTGGGTGACCAGCTGTTCTCCATTTCCATAGAGAACTGGATGGAAAGTAATGGACTTAAATTGTAGCATGAAGCCGAGGAGGAGATTTCATCCAGCACCACTGAAAAGGTTTATTCTAGAGTAAATGAGAAAGAGAGAAAGTCCAGGGCAGGGGGTAGCCATTGAATCGGTTCTTTAGAAACCCTAGCTTCGGCTGGGTGCGGTGGCTCACACCTATAAACATAGCACTCTGGGATGATGAGGCAGGTGGATCCCTTCAGCTCAGGAAGTTCGAGACCAGCCTGAGCCAGAATAAGACCCCATCTCGATTAAAAATAGAAAAACTAGCTGGGCATTATGGCTGGTGCCTGTAGTCCCAGCTACTCAGGAGGCTGAGGCAGGAGGATCGCTTGAACCCAAGAGTTTGAGGCTGCTGTGAGCTATGATGCCACAGCATTCTACCCAGGGCATGAAGCGAGACTGTGTCTCTAAAAAGAAAAAAAAATAAAAGAAACCCTAGCTTCATACAGATCCTTGACTGAGAAATGATTGCTGCTACCTTTGCTCCTCCTTTTCTCCTGAGAGGTAGGGAAGCCTGTTATGTCTAAATGGAGAGTTTTCATGGGATTGGAATGGGAGGTCTCCTGTTTTGCCAGACTGGAACCTTCAGGGGGTGGCTTGGCAGTGAAGCAGGTTGAATCACATGGGGCCTTTTAATCCATTCTCCTTGTTACATAAGACACAGTTTCTCAAGACAGATGGCCACGGTCAAAAGTGTGCAACTGGAGATTGTGAAGAAAACTTTTCCCAGCTCAAACCACACTCACATTTACAACCGCTGTTAGCAGCTGTGGTCTAGCAGACTGTGCTAACTTGGCCTCACGTCCTGGGCAGTTCTGTCCAAGGAGCTCCCTGGCTTTGGGAAAAGTTCTCTTCCTTCTGTTGCTGTGGTTTTCCACCTCCCTGTTCATTAGAATCCCCTAGAGCAGCGGTTCTCAACCTGTGGGTCACGACCCCTTTGTAACAATAAAAATACATCCTGCATATCAGATATTTACATTATGATTCATAACAGTAGCAAAATTACAGTTAGGAAGTAGCAACGAAAATAATGTTATGGTTGGGGGTCACCACAAGATGAGGAACTGTATTAATGGGTCGCAGCATTAGGAGGCATTAGGAAGGTTGAGCACCACTGCCCTAGAGAATTTTCAGAAAACCCCATGCCCTGGATACACCTGCAGTGATGATGACATCAGGATCTCTGGGGGAGGTGGCTAGAGGGGCAGGGGGAGGCACCAGTAGTTTTTAGAGCTCCCAGGTGATTGCAGTGTGCAGCTGAGGCTGATCACCCTGGTTCTAAGGGGGGTCATGATTTAGTGAAGGATGAACTGGTGTTTGTTTGGATAAAGCAAACTCCCTTCAAAGGGTCCAGGTATTATAGCTGTGAGGCTAAGAATCCATCTGAGCCAACACTTCAGGGTTGAGTCATGGTCAGAGGAGCGCTGGGTGTCCTTCGAAGGTGGGTGGGGAAGCCAAGGAGGAGGCAGCTGCCTTTGGTCTTGGCTGCAGCCCTGTCTGTATCAGGCTCTCGTTGTAGTCTCCCTACCACGTCCATACCCGACAGTTGTTTCAGCTCCCAAGACTGACTGACCTTGGTACCACCCCGGGGTGGGGGAAGTTGTCACACCGTCAGGTTCATTTTATACCTTTCCTGGGCTCCTTGGCTCTTGCAAAAGAAGGGTGAAGAGCAGGGTCTTTACTGCATGGGAAGCTTGAGTTTGAAATCTCACTAGATGCACAGTCCTTCTTGAATAACACTGTCTGAAGAAAAATCTCAGGATGTCAGGCACTTGTGGGAGGCTTCTCCAGCAGCCCTCCACGGTCAGGATAGTGCTTCCAGACAGATGGTAGGAGTATAGATTGTTCTCAAGGTCTTTTTGTGAAGCAAAACTTACACTCCCTTTTTTTTTTGGTTACCTAATTGAGTATTTAGCTAGCTTTTTAGAAACTCAGCTGATCTAAATGTCATCTGCTGCAATTTAAGTAATAGAGAGTAGCTGACATCATTTTCTTATGTGTCTTATAAGGTACCAATCATATGAAAAAGCATTTATGGAGTATTAGTGCCTTTGAAAGATACTTTTACTGAGTGCAAGGGATCAGACTTAATATTGGTTGGGTTTTATCCTTTGGCCTTCACATGTCAAGACTAAATCTATACGCGTTATTAGTACAAGTGCTTTGTAGAGAGGCTGCTGTGGGATTGCATATTGCTTTTTAGCAGTGGCTGGCTCACCAGAGGGGAGAAGAGCCAGCAATCAAAGCTTTGTCAAGGGCCTGTGTAATTTTAGCGATGGCCCAAACGTGTTCTGTGTGCCGAGTAACCATTTGTTTTCTTCCTTGGAGAACAGCTGCTCAGAACGTGGGATCAGGGAAAGAACTGTCCTCAGGCCAATCCATTAACCATTGGCATACCAAGACTTTGTGGGATGGTATGCAAAGAAGCAAGATACATCTGTGTCTGCAAGGGGCTCAAAGTCTTCTGAGGAGAGAAGTCACTGTTCAGCTGTAATCATGAGACAGATCAGCAAGTGGGTGTTAAGGTGTTGAACAAAAAAAGCCAGGAACCCAGAGACAGGGAGGTTACTTGTGGCTGGGGAATTGGAGAGCATGTGTTAGTGGATGAGCTCAGGTGGGAAGGATAAGTTGAATTTTGACAGGTGGGGATGGGGAAGGTAACAAGTTACAGAGGGAACAGCAAATTGAAAGCAGCAGAGGGGCAAATACAAGGGCCATTGGAGGCAAGGTTTGGTTGCACGGTGATACCAGAGGGGTAAGTTAGTTTCTGGACATGATCAACCTTGGGTCCTGGAGAAGGAAGTTTGTGCTTTGTTATTGAGATTGATGGGGAGGCCCTGGAGGTTTTTGAGCAGGGGACAGGATCAGATCTGTGCTTTCAGGAAATCCATTCTGTTGATAGCTGTTGAGTTCGCCATAGTGAATGTGCAGGAGGAGGCTGGGAGTTGAGAGGCGGATCAGAGTCTCTTGCATTTAGGGGAAAGGTAATAATGATGCTGTGACCTTGGGCAGAGGGAGAGGAGATAGGAGGGGAGAGAACAAAGGATAGTCCGGCTGGAGATCCCAGAGGACTTGGGGATCCTTTGCGTAAGTAGCCAAAGAGGTTCAAGACTGCAGTGGGAACAGATTACCTGGAGCCCCTTCCTTACAGGCTGAGGGAGACTATACCAGAAATGGGGAGGAGGTCTCTTAGGCATCAAGTCTTTCTCATTTGAGTGAGTTTTTACTTTGGAATCTGCCTGTGCTAGGGCGGTCTCCATGACAACCCGGCACCTACAGCTAATTGTACTGATGTTGATGTTTTCTGCTTCTTTGCCACTGGTTGGTGATTTATATCCATTAGATTTGACTGAGAGTAAGTGAGACCTGAAAAATAGTGGCTTTAACAAGAAAGATCCCTCTTTGGTAGAAGATCTTCGGAAACCATGCTTGGGCAAGTATGTCCATGGAAGAGTTAGCAGGGATCTAGACTCCTCTTTTGCTCACTGCTTTGCCCGAGGGGGCCTCTTTGATCTTTGTGTCCCAAGGTAAGCTGCTAGAGCTCAAGTCCTCACATCCACCTTCCAGGTAGCATCATGGTAGAAGGCGAGTAGAGTCCCTGAAAGTCCTTCACAACAGGTCCACTTATATTTCATTGGCCAGAACTTACTCAGATGGCCAAATCTAGCTGCAAGGAATGTGAGGGCACATGGTCTTTTAGCTATTCAGCAATTTCCCCTGCTACAGGTTGGGAATCTATTTCTGAAAGATAGGGCAGAACGGAAACTGGAGTAGACAGTTGTCATTCTTGGTCACCAGCTTAGTGCAGGGAGAACTTTGAACCCTAGTACTGTTATTTACTTTCACAGTGTGTATTTCACATGTTGCTTTTTAAATGAATTGTGTTCTTTAAGAAACTAGTCTCTTTTGAAAGGATGGAGTAATGCATGAACTTGGTAAGACATTCAGTTAGTACAAAGGGTATACTGTACAATAAAAATACTCCCTCAGTCTCTATGGGCCAGGGCTTTGGGGGGAATGAATGATAGAAAACATAACTGAACCTTCCATAAGGAAGAAAGGAAAATGTATTGGCCCATGCAGTTGAAATATCCAGGGGTAGAACTGGAGTCATTGCACTGCTAGACTCTGGGTCAAAGGATGTCACCAGAACTTGGGTTTTCTCCATCTCCTGGCCCCTTGTCTTTCCCTATATGGCTCCATTTTTAGGAAGCCTATCCACATTCTCTCAGGTTCATGTCCAGAGGAAGGAGTCATCTCTTTCTTGTACAGCTCAGACAATCTTGGAGTTGGAGTTTCATGGGCAGGGAGCAACTGGCCTGATTTGAGCTTACGCTCATCCTGAGTGCTAATCCCTGTTGCCAGGGGGATGTACTGTGTTAATTGGCTGGGCCTGATCCAGGTGTCCTGTGCTCCCTCCTCCCTCCATTAGAATAAAAAATACTAATAATGGGGGAAGGGTAGTTTCTCCAAAGCAAATTGAAGTGTTTTGCCAAAGCAGGTGTAACAGATTCTAGGCAGCCAACATACAGCAAACATGAAGTATAGTTAGGAACCACCTCAAAACAGTTAATTATTTTTTATAGTTCTGGGTTGGCTGGGCTCAGCTGGGTGGTTCCTCTGCTGGTCTTTCCTGGGGTCACTCATGAGGCTGCAGCCATCTAGCAGCTCTACTAGACTCGAGGGTATAAGCTGGCCTCCCTCACAGGTGTGGGGTCTGGAGCTGCTTCCTGACTGGCATGTCCCGGTGGCTGTTCTTGGTTGAGTCGGTGTAGCCCACACTTCTTCATGTGGCCGGGGAAGAATTCCAAGAGGGTGAAGGTAGAAACTGCAAGGCCTGAGACCCAGACTCTGCAACTTACACAAAACCCTTTCTTCCACATCTTGTTGGCCATAGCAAGTTGCAGAGCCCACTCAGGTTCAAGGGCCATGGGAAAATAGGTGCTCTAGTCCTTGGTGGATGGAGTCTGCACAGTATCATGGCTGTGCTTTGCCATCTGCCACCTTAGAGAGGGGATGCCTGTTCATAGTCAATCCTGCCAGCCAGTATTGTGTTAAGAGCCTTCACTGTGGTCATTCTCAGCAGCCACTTGACTCCTCACTGGGTCTCTGCTCTGTTCTTGTTTTCTCTATCTTGCCTCTTAGACTGCTTCTGGGCAGCAGCTCCCACCCACTGAGAGGAGATGCTGGCTTTCTAAGTTTCCAACCAGTTTACTAACAAATAGCCAGAGAAGAAATTTGAAGCCCCAAGTAAATTGAATTTGTTTTGTTTGTAAGCAGCAGAGAAGCAAAACCTTAGGGTCCTAGATCAGTCTTAGGTATTCTGGATCTGAGAAGAAAGGGTTTGAGCTAAATTTTCTGTCCAAGGGCTGTAAGCAAGAGTTAGCTGTTGGGTGAGGTGGCATTCTGTGGCTGACAGTCTTTTAATCTCACCAGAATCCTTTTGCTTGTGGGGAGAACACATATCCTCCTGAGAACAAGTATCTCCAGGTTTTGGAATTGGAAAAGGCAGAGGAGAGATATCATTTTTTATATTCTAAGCTTTAGCATGACTTGATTTTGTTAACCTGTATTATTATTATTACTATTATTTTTTTTGTAGGATCAAAAACCATTCAGAATCAGAACTCACTTCTTTCCTGTTTGCAGAGGTGGGGGATCTCTGTCATTTTATAAATCTAACTTGGGGATATAAAGAGACCTTTACTGGCGGGGTGCAGTGGCTCACACCTGTAAACCCAATAATCTGGGAAGCCAAGGCAGGTGGATTGCTTGAGCTCAGGAGTTCAAGACCAGCCTAAGCAAGAGCAAGGTAGCCCCCATCTCTACTAAAAATAGAAAAACTAGCTGGGCATTATGGCAGGTGCTTCTAGTTCTAGCTACTAGGGAGGCTGAGGCTAGAGGATTGCTCAAGCCCAAGAGTCTGAGGCTACTATGATGATGTCATGATACTTTACCCAGGGCTACAGAGAGAGATTCTGTCTCAAAAAATAAATAAATAAAAATAAAGAGATCTTTACCAAGGGCAGGAGGGGATGGAGAGGAATCCTGTTCTGGTGTTTCTAGGGCAGGGGTGTGGGCATAGTAGGGGGACAGGGTCAAAATGTGTTTTTTATCCACGTCACTACCACCTATGAGTGTGGTGGCGAACATGGTGACCGGAGCTGCTGAAATGTTGGGCTGAGAATCCTTACCGTCTGGCCTTCCTGGGTCCTGGAGAGGTTCATTGGCTTCAGGGTTGGATGCTGGGTGGATCGAGGGGTTTCTGGCCTTCATTCTACTCTTTGTCCCTGGTGGCTCCCACCCTAAGGAATTGGGACCTCAGGAGTCCCTGTGAGGACCTTTGTAATACTGCTGCTCTCCTTAGGGGAGAGAAACCCCCCTTTCTGGGCAGCTGGGGCCAGGAAACAGGACTCTGGTCCTACACAACAGTGCAGAGTGTTTGGCTCAGCGGGGCAGTCGGGAGCCCTGGGCTGTCCTTTCTAGCCAAGTTGCTTACAATCCCTGATTCCCCACAAGTCCTTTCACCTCCAGGCCTCTCCAGGCTGTGCTCAGAAATCCTTCCCTTCCCACTCTGTGCTGGTGGTGGGAGGATAAATCCAGCCATGACTGTTCAATGCTTCTGTGCACTCTGGAAAAGAACAAAATACCAGGGAGACAGAGGTTTTCATAGTTTGTTGGTGGAAGCTGATCTTGCTGTCAGGTGCTGTGGCTTTTAATCCCACATCTGACTCTGTCTTGGGGCCGCGAGCCACAGAGTTTGATTTCTGCAGAGTCAGCAAACATTAAGCCATTCTCACCATTGGTTCCTGATGGTGAGAATGGTGCATCTGACGCGCAGATGAAGGGAGGTGACGTGCTTATTTGGGCACAGGCGTTTTTGTTGTTGCATTTCCTTGGTAATATTTGTCATTTTCTGAAGCCCTGGTCTTCTTGTGAAGAAATCAACCATGACAGCCCTGGAGCTAAGTGAGTTAGTTCTCCAGAAGGGTGGAAAAAATATGTATCTGTTAAATGTATAAACAAGGGAAAAACGGATTAGTATTGTATTTAAGATAGAGGAAGGTACACAGTCATTGCCTGTGCGTAAGCTTTAACTAGATTACAGATTTGAGCTTGTCAAACACTTTGTAATTATGCATGAAGAGTTCTGGGGTTTGGGAGGTCTCCATAGGGCTGATGGTAGTGAACACTTGCATCTTATGGGATAGTGAGCCCCAAATGTTATGTGACATTGGTTTATTGCTTTATATTTTTCAAAGCACATTCTCATCCATTACTTCATCTGTCTCTTGCAATGATCTTGTAGCTGAAGATTTTATCATTAGGATAAAATAGGTGAAGAGCATGTTCATCCCGTGTGCTAGAGTCCTTTGTCTGATCCGTCCATGGGATGCTCAGGGTGGTGGGGTTAAGAAGGGAGACTCTGGAAGTCCCTTGGGAACTGAGGTATGTGAGCATCTTAAATGATTGGGCTCTGTGGTCCTCTGAATCATTCACTCATTGTACAACTGTTTGACAGCCCCCACTCCCTGCTTTGTGTGAGGAAGTCTTGGGTACTAGGAAGAAAGCAGTGAACAAAGGAAACAAAAATTCCTGCCCTCCTGGGGATGCTATTCTAGCAGAGAGAGGCATATAACTATATCCTACAACACAGTATGTCAGACGTAGTGTGGTGGAGGAGGAGGATTGAGGGTGTACCCCCCCCCCAGCAGTGAGGGGCCATGAGTGTTGCAATCTTAAAAAGAGGTGCAATCAGCAAAGACACAAAGGAAGTGTTCCTGGCCTATGGAAGACTATCAAATATTTTTGGCTATAGCAAAGACATCAACAAATGCTCAAATGGGTGAAGAGGAAGGATGGGCCTGGGAAAAGACAAAAGCACAACAAATTTAAAG
>CAUYRH010169115.1:0-17366 GCA_963574655.1 Perodicticus potto
ATATAGTGATTAAGAAAATGCTATGAGGGCTATCTCTCACAGTACGATCAAAATGTTTCTGATTGTATATGAAGCACATTCTGCCTTATGATTGCACCAATGTACACAATTATGATTTAATAAAATTATTAAAAAAAAAAACAAGTATCTCAAGAAAACAATCTAACTTTACCTCTCAAAAAAGTAGAAAAAGAAAAAAAAGGACACTAAGCTCAAAGATGGAAGGAGGAAGCTAATAATAAAGATTAACCATGAACACTCCCCGGGTGCACTTAGGTGTTTATGTCCTTAGCCCCCCAAAAGCACAAGAAAACCAATCCCGCCCAGAGCCCCGGGAGTCGGACCTTTGCCCTGGTCAGCACCTGACCCCAGACTTCATGAGAAACCTGAAGCGGAGAACCCAGACGAAACACCACTTTGATTCCCAGATCCATGTTAGTCCCCCAAAACACAAGGTATCAACGTGCTCTGTTTTCAGCCACTAAACTTGGGGGATAATTTGTTACGTGGGGATAGATAACTAATACAGTATCACATTTTTACTAGCTTACCTGAAATTCATTACTTTCTTCATAAAATAACTGATAAAATATAGTGTTCTCAATAGATTGATAGAGCTTTAGGTAAAATATTATGGAATTTCTACTATATGAGAATATTGATTCTGATTACTCTGGACTGGAGAAGGGTGTAATAGTTTAACGGTGTTTGTCAACACTAGATACTTAAACTACAGTTCCACAGGTGCTGTATTTTCTCAGAAAAAAGTCTCACGACTAATGGTTTCATTGGCAGAATTGCTGTCCGAGAAACCAATACACATAGGCTGCTTCAAGATGAGCACTGGGTGTAGTTACACCAGAATCTCTGTCTACAAGGTGAGATCGCCATGTTTTCTGTGTGTTTCCTATACACATGATGTTTCTATGAAAAGTTGCCTGGGTTTATTTTGATTACACAATATAAACAAACAGAGAAATCGTCTTTACCTCTGAAAATTTGTCACTGGCTGATTTTCCTGTGTAATTCTGAGCTCAGTGAGGCAGACATGTGTGATGGGTCATTACCACACTCTTGCAGAAGAGAGGTGTGCTGCAGGGGCTGGTTGCAAATAATGGGAGTGTTTTGTATGTGAAAAATGTTATTCCTTTCAAAGTACCATAGATTTGCTGCACAGAAGCCCAAATACTCTGCTGATGCTCCTCTCCAGAGGGTGGGGCTTAATCTTCTTCTCCTGAAGTGTAAGTTAGGGTTAGTGATCCCCTTCCAAACAAAATGGCTTGCAGTGGACAAGCCAGGCCAGCACATCTGGTCAAGGAAGACAGGCCCACTATGACCGCTTTCTCCATGATTGTCTCCCCTAAATCCACAACTTCAGTCTAATGACGGGGAAACGTCAGACGGCCCACACTGAGGAACAGGCTGCAAAAACTATACCAGTCACTCTTCAAAACTACGGATGTTATGAAAAACAAGGGGTGACTGAGAGACTGTCACAGACCAGGGGACACAGGACACGTGATGAACAAGGCCAGCTGGGACCCTGGATGGGATCCTGGAGAGAAGACGAGCTATGGGAAAAACTGGTGAAGTTCAAATACAATCTGTACTTTAGGAACCCGTTTTGAACATCAATATTTGCTAAGTTTTGTCATATCTTTATGTCACATGTTAATGAGGGAATCTGAGTAAAAAAAATACAGCAACATTTCTTTTAGTAAAAAATACTGTACGTATTTAAAGTAACATGATAAGTACACATATAGTAACATTGTTACTATAGTGACATAAATTGTAGCAGCATCTTTACCATCTCAAGTAGGGGCCCCTTTTCCCTGCTGTGGAGGAACAGCTATAATCTACTAATCAACAAAAACATCCTAAATATAATACATTACCATTAACCAGAGTGCTCATGTCATACATTAGACTTTCGGATGCCCGCATTTTGCATTATTCGTTATTTTATACTCTTTGACCCATGTCTTCTCTTTCCACCACCGGCCCCACCACCCAGGGCCTGAAAACCACTGTTTTATGCTCTCTCTGTAACATTTTTCTAATTCTAAACTTATTTCATAAGAAAAAGTTTTTCTTTAATGTTGTGTTGCAACATTGCTTATACAATGAGAAGAAATATAGATTTCTTATTAAAGAATCAATTACAAAATCCATTCTAACTGCCAAGTCCAGTTTAAACCAGTTTTATTTATGGATTAATTTGCCTAAATTTTTTTTTTTAGCACCATGTGCAACCACAGACACAGACCTGAACGGTGGTGGTTTAGTTCACGGATTACACAGAGGAAGACGGTGAGACGTTAATGCCTTGAGACACACCTTAGTGAAAATATTTTCGCCTTATAGTTTCATTAAATTGAGTGGGAAGGAGAAAGGACTTGGTTGCATGTCTGATAAAATGTCCAGGAGGCTTCGGATGTCCTTGTCTGTGCTTGGTTGAGATGCTGATCACGATGTTCCAGAATTAAACACAGACATAGCAATGCTGAGCATCCCGACTGGGGCTAACCACAAGTTACATAAATGAGACAATTGATGCATTCAACACAAAACCCATTCACATTTTTTTCTATCCTTTCCTTTTATTGACTGTTTAAGTCATTTATGACTCTTATTGAAGAGCTCTAATACTTGTGGCAAGTCATCATTTAGGCCCCCTTCCAGACCCCATCCTTGGCCGACACGGACATTTGTGAAGCACCCATGTAAACAGGTGTTCTGATCCAACTGTCTCAGCCCTTGTTTGGTTAGGAAACCAAGTCAAGTGAATTTCAATGAAACCTTACCAACTAAAGTCCATCTAGCTTTGCCTTTTATTACAATAATTCAAGTTCACTACCCACTGATGCCATGAGGAGCAGTTGAAGGGCTGCCACTTGTTTTTTCTAAATAAAATATTAAAACCTGTCATTGATTCCAGCCTCCATATTGTGAGGTACAGACAGTCAACACAAAATCATGACTCTCTTAAACTGCTCATGACCAAATAATTATTTATAACATGATTACATCATATAACCATCATTATAATTAATTATAACGTGATTACATCAGGTAGTGCATGTTAGGGAAAAAAATCCTATAATAACATTGGTTTGGGCACATTTAATTTATTAATGTCAAGTTTTAAAAGTAGAACATAATATTTAGCAATTTTGAAGTTTTAATTAAAGTTATAACTAAAGAAATTATAGCAACCAGTAAGTAGAATAATTGTGCAGATTAAACTTTCCTTTAGTGCTTTTCAATTCCTCATCAAGATATTGAACTTAAAAATGTATTTTAAGGGTTTCACAGAGATTACTGGATTTATAATCATTATGCTGAATAACAATAAAGTTAAATGACCTAGGTAAGTCCTAGATAAAGGCCTTATTCTTCAGAATAGATGCTTTTCAAAGCCCCTAGGCACAAAATTAAATAGACCAAGGAAATAACAGATTCAAACATATACATTGACATAGCTGATGGATCTGACAATCTCTCTCATCTATTTTTCTATGTTTCTTCCAAAACTCTTAGAGCTACATTGAATATTCTACTTATTGTTGAGTAAGGCTTTGAAAACTAAGATTGTACCCTGGGTTCTTAATTAAATTTCAATGGCCTACTTCATAATAAAAGTATACATTCATTGCATCTAGGCAAAATGTCTGCCCTATTGAGCAGTTAGGCCCTGTGTAGGCTGCCCCAGGGCAGCAGGTGTAAAGATCTCCCCCATGGACTGGTACAAAATCAAGGGCCAGAAATTTCACACTGAAAAATTCATTCCAAGGAATGGGACTAGGGGTGTCCAACCTGCCACCTGTGGGCTTCAGGCTGATTTTGTGAGGACTTCTTTCCTTATCTGTAATGACAAGTATTACAAAAAGTATGCGTGGACCATGTTTTTTTTCCTCCTCAGCTTTCCTTAGTGCCCCTGTATTTAATGTGTAGTCCAGGAGAACTCTTATTTTTTCAATGTTTGATAGAAAACAAAAAACGTTGGACACCCCTGATAGAACTTGGCCATGTATTTGAGCTTCTAAATTACTCTGTTACAAAACTAGTCTGGACATGCTCTAGGGAACTATGCTTCTAGTATAAACCTTCTAATAAAGCTCATGCTTCCTATGCACCCTCTATTTGTTTAACGATTTTAAATCCTCGTCTACCTTAGACTTGGACTGACCAGTTTAATTGTCTCCTCCAAGACAGGAGCACTTCCAGTTAATTAATTCTAGGCTCTCAGTCTTTCCTACCGAAACACAGTACAAAAGAAAGTAAAGAAACATGATTATTTTAGGACAAGGGGGTGTAGCCTTATGACAGGTTACAGTTAGTGCAACTAGAACATTTAAGGCCTTACTGGGTGAATTTTCTCCTTGGGCTGATAGGACTTTGAAGGGCTAACTATTTGAAACAGCATCCCTTTTGCTTTGACTACCATACACCTTTGTCATTTTCTTTCTTTCTTTCTATTTTTTTTTTTTTTTTTGTGTGTGTGTGTGTGTGTTTGTGTAGAGGCAGAGTTTCACTTTATCGCCCTCGGTAGAGTACCGTGGTGTCACACAGCTCACAGCAACCTCCAACTCTTGGGCTTAGGCGATTCTCTTGTCTCAGCCTCCTGAGTAGTTGGGACTACAGGTGCCTGCCACATGCCCGGCTATTTTTTGTTGTTGTTGTAGTTTGGCTGGGGCTGGGTTTGAACCTGCCACCCTCGGTATATGGGGACTGCACCCTACTCACTGAGCCACGGGCACTGCCCAACCTTTGTTATTTTCAATAGAAATATGCAGAGTATTTGAACAAATGCTCTAAGAACATACAAACAGGTCATCCAGCCCCTGCCCCCAAGGAGAGTGTCAGCCAAGGTCTGTCTGGGAGGTAATGGGCGTAATGGTTTTGAGCAGGCCCAGGAGTTAGCTGCATCTTACACAACTGGGAGACCTCTAAGAAGCCACGTGGACCATACATCATGTGGGATCCAGCATGGGATCTTGGAATAAAGAAAGGTTATCAGTCAAAAAGCTGGTAACATCTCAATAAAAGCTGGCTTTAGTTAATAGCCACGTTTCAGCATTGGTTCTTAGTTGTGACAAGTGCACCACAATAAAGTGAAACCTTAACAAGTTAACCATCGCAGGTGGTGCATGAAAACTCTGTAATGCCTTTGAATTTCTTTATGAATCTAAAATTATGAAAAGTTTACTAAAACTGTGACCCTAAGAATCACATTAATATAGGAAATGCCACATTGAACTTGTGATGTGGATTACCGCGACACTCAGGAGCTGTCTGCCTAGGAATTTTCATCTAAACACCCAATAAACAAAAGCCTAATCACAGTCATAAAAAGTATGGTCCATCCTCTGAACCACTCAGCCTCTTGAAAACAGCAGAAACAAAACTTACCATTGTCCATGCTGCAAAGCACTGCCTATTCAACATTTGGGAATGAAAAATGGTGACATAGGTAAGTTCAAGAACATAAACACTTAGTAAATATTCAAGTTCAACCTGGACGAGTCTACCTACTGGTTTGGTTTATATAATCTCTTACACGTTTGAACAGGATCGTCAGATTGAGAAACCCCAGAGGAGAGAATCCTGCAGAGAATCTATGTCTTTGCATACATAATACTTTATCTTGAAGAGAACCCTGCTGTTCCCCAGGTTTTATTTTCTCTATGAAGAGAAATAATTTTAATAATAGGAATTGCCATGAAGAAATGCATTCCTTCCTTAGCCTGGCATTTACTGCACACCTACTGTGTGAATGGCAGTGTGGCCAGTGGTGTTGGAAAGGTTAGTAAGAGACCCCCTGTTCTTAAGAAGCAATTACTCCTGCATGAAAAATAGGCCCATGAAAAGGCAGCTCTCAGAACAACAGGAGGGGAGAGACCAGGGGCAGGACAAACCCACTGCAGAATTTGGATAATGAGAAAGGACCAAGGTGCCCACAGAGAATGCAGCAATTAACCATTCTGATTTGAAATAAAACAATTTTGCCTGTAGTCCAGGCCAGTTCTCAACTTTTCCTGATAGTAGAGAGGGATATATCTGTCTCTTTAGCACAGTCAAAACAAACAAGGCCAACATGCTATCATGAGACCTGCTGAGTCCTGGAAGGAAGGAAACAAATGCTGAAGCCAGAGTTGCGTCTTCAGTCAACAGTGATCACAAGATGCATTCAGCACTAGGAACTCTATTTATAAATTAAGATTTTGGAAAAATATAAATAGTGGAGGTGACTGATTCTGTACAATTTACATGAAACTCTATTACATTTTTGATTACCTGAAGCTTAAAATGACAGTCGTACCCTCTGAATGTTTAATGTGGGTCTTGAAAGCTGGTAGAAGGAATCTGTCCAACCAAGACATGTTCATAATGAAGTTCCTTCCCAGCCCAGGACATCGACATCTGACACTGGCTAGGAAGACCTGACGCCCACGTTAGCCTGGCTTCATCTGCTTGTTTTGTTCTCATTCTGGTGGTATTTTCTGCTGAACCTAAACCGATAATAATGGTCTACTTACACGGCCTGCTGTATATATCTGTCATATTAAAGTCTGGACTGTTTGTTTATCATGCTGTGATCTATAGCTTTCTATTAATTTAATTATACTAAAAGATCTTAAAAGCCTTGGGCTAAGTAACATGTCAATTAGAAATGAGTTTAACTTGGAATAAATATACATTTAATACTTGTAATTTATTGCTTTAAATGCAAACAAAGCCCTTACTATGACACAATCTATTATTAATTGCTCCAATGCCCAGAGTCCAATTAAGTAAATCCATTTATATTTTCTTCAGAGAAAGTCAATGTTGATTTCTCCTAGGAAGTACTAGATGCATACATTTTCCTTTCTCATAAACCAGGAAGGCTACAAAGCCCGTCTGTGGTCTGTGTGGAATGAACTTGATCCCTGCAGCTTGGGGGACGGGGTGCAGCCGATGGGCTTGCATCTCCTGGACAAAGGTAACACCAGACCAATGTCAGGTTCGTTTAAGTGTTTTTCAAATAAAACACAATGAGACCTGATTACAGACTAATTAACTGCCCTTTTAAGAATGTTCTTGGCTTGCAGGGGATGCAATCTAGGCATACATCTTAAACTACAATAATAGAATGTTCTCACAATTATATGTGGCCTAAAGACAGCTCTACCAATAGCTTTTTATTATTTTTATTTTGGCCTCTGTATGAAAAGTTACACATAAAAATGTCAGGCTCTGTGCTGAGAATAGATAGTTAATGCCCCGGGTCACACTTTATGGCAAAAGTTATAAATCTCTGAGAAATAACATTTATAGTGGAAACTCTGGCGCAGAATTTTATGCACTCATGCTGTCCACAGAAGAAAGAATTTGGGAGTGTAGAAACTTTGATGTGTGAAACCAGAAACAAATATACACAAACCACTTTCATTGTTTTTGACATGTTGACCACCCTCCCCCCGAGAATTTTTTTATGACCTTGTCCTATCTTATTTAAATATCCACTGAAAATTTTCTTTCAAACATATTTTTTAAATTAAGATGCCTCTCGTTAACACAATTATATTTCACTATTAAATAAAGTACACATTATTTTGCTTTCCACGGTGATACACAGCAAGTTCTCAAAACCTTCTTCTGCGTGATCTAAATTGAGATCTTAGTTTATAAACCAAGGGTGTTGGCTATATGTAATCTGGCTTGAAAATGTTGCTGTGTAACTGTGTCCCTCTGAATCCTATCCTGTCATGATCAGGAGGGTGGGCTCTGGGGAGTTCAATCCGAGATCCTACCTGTAAGATTGAAATAATGTCAGCGGTGCCTACCAGGACACGGAATGAGACACAAGCAAGATAAAAAAACCAAGTGTTCACATCTTAGTGGGATTGGGACCCTGAAAGCATCATATTTGTCATCAGGTTTTCAGGTTCGAGGCATATGTGACCCTTTCTCAGGTGCTACTTTGAAGCTTTTATCCAATTTGCTTTCTTATAGCTAATAAAGGTGAAAGCACTAATAAGGGTGTTAAGACACATCATCTTCTCCAATTTAATATTTCTTCTACTAGAATGTGACTTTAACAACTACACCTAAAACCTTGGAAAGTATTATTTAAGAAAAGGGAAAAAAAGCATCCCCAACGTGGGAAAATAGCCCAGAGCACGGACAAAGCCTTAGAAGGTTAAACCAAGATTCCCTGATGGGACAGGAGGGACATTTCCTTACAGGACATCAGGACCTGAACAGAAAGATCCTCGTGTTAAAATAAAATGATGCCTGGATAAGCTCACGTAATAATGAATTAACTCATCCATCAGGTTGATATGCACTTTTAGAATAGCTTCCCCAAACAATAATCAAGCAAATAAATTAAACAGTAGCTTCCACAATGTTTTATGTTACATGCTTGTTATAGGAAAGGTGTTAATGTTTATTGCAATATTAACGCACATGAAATACACAAATTTTAGATTTCAAAGGAAACAGACTTGCATTTATCAGTGTATTGAGTTTTGTGTGTTTTGCATTTTTTTTGATGTACTTTGAGGAGTCCATTCCTATTTCCTGGGAAGGAAAGAGACTCTACCCTCTTGGAGCCAAATTATGGATTAAACTGGCTCCAAAAAGGCCAGAAGGAAGTTTCCTCAGTCCAGTTGTTCTACAGGAAATCCTACCTGTGTGCCAAGAGTAAGAAATGATTTGTTTGATATAATATAGGCTTCCATGGTAGAGAAAACAAATCAATTGCTTTGGAATTCATGCTAATGTATTACTGGTGGAAATTATTTCAGGAGAAAAGAAACCCTAAATTGTCCTTCTAATACACCTGTGACACAGAAAAGTGGCTGGGAAAAACTCAGTCACATTTCTACTAGTTGTATACCTACTGAGAGAATGAGATTTCCAAGTCTAGCAATATGGCTTTGCTTATAAAAATTAGATTATGTAGATTTTATGCACAAAATAAAATATAATGTTTATAATAAAAACTAATACATTTCAAAATATCTCATTTATTCCTATAATTGTTTTATTTTAAATTACTTCAGTTTGATTCTTTAAATGAAGCTAGAGGTTTATAATTCAATGAACTCTTTTATTATGAGAATAACATCTTGAACAGGAACAATCGTGACAGGTGCGGTGAGGTGGTTATAATAAACTCGCACACATCTGTGCACCTGCACATTCTCATGTGTTCACCCCGAGACACGTGCCTTGTGACGTCTGCACGCTGCTCACCTCAACAGTGACTGCGTGGTGACATCACACTTAACACCCACAAGGAGTTAATAATTGATTCAAAGCACGCTGACCTCAGGTT
Source organism: Perodicticus potto (assembly GCA_963574655.1). Classification (NCBI taxonomy): domain Eukaryota; kingdom Metazoa; phylum Chordata; class Mammalia; order Primates; family Lorisidae; genus Perodicticus; species Perodicticus potto. The sequence continues at coordinate 9,332 of CAUYRH010169115.1, forward strand.
GGGCTGAGATGTGAATCTGATCTCTCTGGCCATGAAGGCTGGGTGTTCGGAATCGTCCTCACCTGGCTGTGGGTGTAAAGGGCCCTTGTCCTTCCCCAGGTATAGATCTGGGGATTAGCCCAGCCACCTGCACACACACACACACACGTGCACAAGGTTATTCACACTTGCACATTTTTTCTGCTTCTAGTGTTTAAATTCCAGCCTTATGTTGGCAGACTATAAATGTTTACTCAACTGGTAACATTCAGTCTTATCTAAATTATGATTTCCATTTCTAGCCTTATAGTAAAAAAAAAAAATCATACATTTAATCTTCATATGGATATAATAACACATGCTGGTAAAACAATGTACAGTGATTTATAAAACCTGTTCACATGCACATAGGCTATGTCTGTTTGCATTTTTTATAATTTTTTTTCCACAAAATGTTCACATAAATACATCTGTGTCTGTGAATGCACATATATTTTCCCTGCATGAATTAGGTATGGCTCTGAGTGCGTGAGGGGACTGTAAAGCTGAGCTGGTCTATATCAGAGAAATGGAACTGAGCAAGGAGAGGCAGGGAGCCTGACCGAACAATAAAATATTCACAAAGTAAAGCCCACAACCACAAATAATTGAATTAAGCAAGAGTGATGCAGACAGGGTATTGCCTGGGGATTAATGATCGCTGGAGAGCTGATCATCTGGGGTGCTCATCAATCCCCAGGAAATGCCCTGCACCAAGGTCACCATGACCAAAAGAACCCTGTTTTTTTTTTTTTTTGTTTGTTTGTTTGTTTTTTCAGGAGAGGCTGTAAAAATCCCTCAGTGTGCATGGCTTCCTGCAGTATCACGACTCCACCAGGTGGCTGCGTGAGCTGCACCTTGAATGGTACTTGACTGAACTTAGCTTTTCTGAATACTTGATCTCCAAGGCAGCGCCCAAGCAGGCACATCCTTCCAATGTGGAATATTTTATCTGGGCTGAGTAATATTTCCAGGTTTTTTTTATCCATTAAAATTTAGTAAAGTATTAAATAGAATTGGTGCTTTATCTTGGACCATGACGTTCTTGGGAGAAGACCATATAAAACCCATATTCTCTGTTTTCATCCCATTCGGGATGGAAATAAGGACATTAATCATGGTATTAATAAAGCCACGGAAGAAGCTGGGGCTGGAATTCAGGAACTCAGCTTTGATTTGCAGTAATCTCATGATCTAGCACACAAATGCTGCCAGGACAAATGGCAGGTAAGTAAAGGACATGCTTAAATCCGACTCTGCTACCCCATATCAAGAACTATTCTTATTTCATTTTATTTTAAATATCACAGTGACTAATATGCACCCTGACCTCCACTCTCCGTCCTCCAATTCCTGCACCGCGTTGTGTCCCCCAGGCCTGACCTACAGGAAACCCAGCATCCACCATCTTTGGTTTGGGTCAGTGGGGACACAGGAAGATGAAAGAGATGGAGAGACGGGGGCAGCGAGACCCAGCAGGACCCCGGGACGGGGTGTCTGCTCCTCTGCCTGGTTCCCTCAGCTAAGGTCAGAGTTCTCCCCCGACACCCCTCCCTGCCGCCCTCTCTGTTCCCCAGATTCCCTCATTTCTGCTTTGCCAACTTGTCTCCAAGAGAAGTTACAGATTACAGGCTGAAGGACGTGCACCATTTAAAGATGCCGCTGGGTCCCTGTGGAGATCTGCCCAAACCCAAGCATGCTATCTCTTCATACTTGAAAGTCACTACTTCTTATTTTATTGTGGTGTTCTTCTTTAACTGTCATTGAGAAAAATCAGATTAGCCGTTCCATCTGCTCATCACCTCCACATTTTATCTTCCAAACTGTGCTTGTTCACTGTCCCCCAACTTGGGCAGGAAACCAAGGGCTTCTGCTCACACCTCCCGCCTCCCGTGGCCCATGATCTCGGGGCGGGGAGGGAACCCAGGACATCTCATCTAATTCAGGCTATGGCTCTAGAGCTAATTTAAGGCAAAACAAAAGTTGATTTTTGTTTAGTTTTCTTTGTTTATGACTGTCCTTTGATATACCCCACTGGTTTACATAAAGTCACCTGCAGTGTCTTAATCGGTTGAAGTTACATCTGGAGTATGTAAAGCTAGTTGTTAGAATAATCTATAATTAGCACCTCCACAATGTAAGTTATTTTCTTCTTCCATTTTCGGGTAGAAATTAGACCTGGATTATAAACTCCCTTTCAGAAATCCATACATAATTTCTCACTCTGAGCACGTTCAACTCATAACCTCTGTAACACAAAGGAGAGCTGCTAAGATTTGGAAAACATCAAGAAATAAGTGAGACATAAGGACACTTTTCCCAGAAAATCAAAGTACTTTGCCATCCTGTCCAGATTTATCTACAAACATGTGTATTTGTAAATGTGATTTCAGATTTAAAAACTAGATGTTCAAACTGGATGTTCTCAAATTTCCCTATTTTCCACATTAATAATCATTCCGTTATTTTCTCCAAGGGGAATAAAAACACAGATCTATAATTAAAATTAGGGAAGACCACAGTCTAAGAACAATGGATGCCCCTGGCATGAAGGGACAGACCCTCTTTCTCTTCGCCTCTGCAGAAAAATCTCTAAGCGATGTCCACAAAAGAGTTATGTGGTCCAGCTCACGTGACCTCTGCAGGTAATAATAATGATAATGCTCAGTAATAGTAACAAATCATTGTTCAGTGTCCCTGTTAGTATGCTCTATTCATAAAATACTATTCCGCAAAATGCAGTGAGGTTCTGAGTAATTTTCCAACGAGTCCTACTGCATTAAGTGTAGGGTGCTCTAATTTATATTAGTTTCCCAGGCTAACAATGGTCAACTCTTACCAGAAAAGTACAAGAGTGATGTATTTTCCTTGATATTTTGCAAGAAGGATTTCAACAGCCGTGCCATTCAGTAGATTTGTTTCTTTATTTTTAACTTGTGCAACAGTGAGACTGTCATAATCTACTTAATTTATCGATCAGTCTTGGCAAAACATAAGCTGCCAAAGGTCCTTTAAAGGCTGAGCAGCCAGCGAAGTTGGAACCCCAGTTGCTTGTGTGTCTTCTCAGGAGAAGAGGGTTGGTCACTCCCTCTTCCCAGCACTGAATCTCATCAAGGAAAATTACTAGAGAAGCAAAAAAGAGCAACCAGCACACAGGCAGCAGAAGGCGACAGTGGGATGGGGTTTGTGAGGACGCAGAGATACACAGGGAATTACGAAACAAAAATACGAGTAATCTTCGGCAGAGCTCTTTAAGAGGAGAGCTACTGGGCACATTAGTTCCCACCTTCACAAAACACATTTTGGGAGAAATCCACCCTGTGGGTGTGTGCCAGGCCACGTGTGAACCATTGGTATTGAGCGATTGTTTAGAGCAGTAGCGGCCGTCACCTGGGAATGAGCCCTCTGCCCAGACACAGCCTGTCCTCTGTCACTGGCTCACAGACACACAGGGAAGTCAGCTCCTGCCCCACGTCACCAAGTCAGGACCCACAGCTCAGCTCCCCGTTTGTGCTCTGTCTCTTCCACCCTTTCTCAAACTGTAATAGGGTTGTCTCCACTGAGCCAGGCCCCAAACCTGGACCTTGACATCTGACTCCATCCCCAGCTGAGTGCACAGAGCAGCCAACTTCACTCCCCCAACGGCGTCTGCCCCTGTTCTCTGCCCCTGCCCTCTCCACCTTCCCCTCACTTACCTGGTGATTCCTCCTGCCGGCCACCCAGCAGACACGGAAGGTCTGTCAAGCCCCCAGGAAAACTCTTGTCACTCACTGTGTGGATGAGTGAGAAGTGGAGGCCTGAGCTCGCAGGAGCTTCGTGCACAAGGGAGGGGAGAGAGAAAACCCCACACAGGAATATCAGCATGGAGAGAAAGTAGCAAATACCGACATTCCAGTTGGCCGGGGCCGGGGTGCGTTCCATGGGCTGGGAGGTCACTGGAGGCCTGCCTGGAGGTGGCACCAAGCTGTCGACCACGGTTCAGAGGTGGGAGATGATTCCCATGCCCTGTGACAGAAGGAAGGCTGCACACCAGAGAACCTGAATACACTGGATGAGACAGGGCCAGATTTGAGACACGGCCAGATCATGCCGGCTTTGCTGTCCTAAGGAAGAGCCACTGTGGTGACACCTGTAGCTCAATGGGTGGGGTGCAGGCCACGTACACCAAGGCTGGTGGGTTTGAACCCGGCCAGGCCAGCTGAAACAACAATGCCAACTGCAAGAAAGAAAATAGCCGGGCGTTGTGGCCGGCGCCTGTGGTCACAGCAACTTGGGAGGCTGAGGCAAGAGAATCACTAAGCCCAAGAGTTGGAGGTTGCTGTGAGCTGTGATGCCACAGCACTCTACCCAGAGCGACAAAGTGAGACTCTGTCTCAAAAAACAAAAAAATAAGGAGACTGTCTCAAAAATAAAACAAAACAAAAACAATTTATTAAAAAAAAGGAGACCCAGCGTGGGTGAAGGACGGCTGGATGGGGGGCATCTAGCAGGGAAGTGACACGTGATAATAATTGCTTCAAACTGAGGAGTGGGACAATCCATAGCAGAATCCTTAGAGGATTTCTGCTGTCACACAATCTGAAACATACTGTGCTCTTTCTACTGAGTACAGGGGCCCCCACCTGCCTCTGCATTCATGCCTGTGACAAAAGTTAACTTACAGACCAGGCATAGTGTTCATACACTTTGGGGCCATCATTGAGTCAGATAGCGGTTACTTGAACCCCAGCAAGCATTGAGGTATGGGGACTGTGCATCCCAAACTTCAGGGGGCTCCCGAGTGACCACCGGGCTAATCCTAATGTGGAGACAAAGTCAGAGCCTCGCCCTGGCTGGACGGAGCGGACACTGAGCTTTCGGCAGCTGGCTCAGGGCGGTGCCCCCTTCAAAACTTACACGTTGTTTATTTCTGGACTTTTCTATGTAATGTTTCAGAACCAGGAACTTACACTGCAAAAATGAAACAGCAGATAGCGGGGACTAATGGTTCACAAAACCCTGTAAAATGGTCAGTCATGAATTCGGAAAAAATGAAATCTGGAGACTGGAAGTTTCTATCTGATCCTTCTTTTTGAAGTATGCTGTCTTTTTATTAGCAGCCAAAATAACTTGCCCAAATTGGAGAAGAGTGGATCAGGTGGGGGCAGGACAGTTGGTACATGAGAGCGTGACCTGAGAGACTTGGAAAACACGCGGAAATGTAGCCGCAGCCCCCGCCCCACCCGGAGCCAGCCTCCCCACTTCTTATTTGTTTGTCTTGCACTTGGGAAAAACTCATTTTTGTCCTTCAGACGTTCGTTTGATTGTCGGATTCACATGACGTCATTTTCCCGGCCTTCTCAGTCTCCAAGTCCCTGTGGCACTTGGGTGGTGGGACACAGGGCAGGCTGGGGACCCACTGTTGTAATTTTTGACAGGGAGTGTGGTCATGAGAAAGTTGGTGGAGTCGGTGGTAGAATTTCCAGAGATGGCTTTTAAAATGTGTGTGTGTATAGACATATACACACACATACACATACTTACATATATTTATAACATATGCAGAAATGTAAACAAAAGGGCTGTCCAGAAAGTATCGAGTCGTGGCGGTCTCTATTTTTTATAGTGCACGGCTGGACACTTTCCGGACAGCCTTCGAGTGTGTTCACATGTGCGTGCATGTGTAGGTATACTTTAAAATGCCTAAAGAATTCTTTCATCTTGTGAAAGATTAGCCTTTACAAACGAGGAACCATATAACTTAATGATGTTAATCTGATACAAGGCCATTTCTTTCTTGGGTATCGTAAAATTCTTGTCTTTAGCCAATTTTCTTCCAAATGAATGAACTGGCCAACACATTAAAGTGCCACTAACTCAGTAACAAACACCCAACCAGCAGGTCCTCTGTGTAGACACTTCTGCGAACTTGCATCCCGGTCAAAAGTCAGTGAATTTACATACGTGGTCCCACTTACCTCTGAGAAGACGGTGGCGTAACCGCTGTGATTCCCTGGCAAGTGATTATCTATAACACATTAGGTTTAGGATTCTGAGTCCACTTGAACATGGACACGTTGTTTCCAAATTCATCTATATTTTCATTGGACCTTTTAAGGGGGAAAAAAAAACTGGCTTTGTCTGCAAAGAAGCTAACTGTCACAGTTAGGCAGTGAAAATTTTTGAAGGCAATAAAGAAAGAGATAATCCAGGACAGACCACTACACTTTGTACTGCAAAGTCTTGTAGCCTATGCTATTTTTTTTTTTTGCTCATATTCATTTCTTTTTTTGTGTTTGTTTAATCCTTAATTATTCGCACTAGTTTCTCAGCCATCCAGCCATCTTGAGCTTGTGCTTATGCTGATACTTCCTGCCAACTGGTTCACACATGGAGAATATTATTATGAGCGACACTCTAAATTTAATACGCAGCTACAACTGTTTTGCTTTCATTATGTGTGGTAATATCCATAAATAGATGTTCGTTGTTGGCCCTCACTGCCTCTCTCTCCCCTTGCCTAATTATGGCTCTCCTTTGAATAATTTGGCAAATGCTTGCATGGCCTCTTCAATTCAAAATAAATAAAGCAGAAGAATGTTCTTTCTGTACTCTTCAGCTTTAAAAAAATAAATGTTATCCTTTAGATCTATTAAAGGAATCATTCCAGAGCTTCTCTCTTCAATGTAATTTTTCTTAGGGCAAATTGAAAATGTGTGGTATCTAATCCAAGTAAATATTATCCTTTCAACCCCCACGCTTCCTATTGCATAAACTTCCCAAACAATTGTTTCATACAATTTCATTGAGGGCGGAGACTCAGAGCCCAAGTTCACTCTCTTTCACTGCAGTCCCCACTGCCGCTACGGGGCACCCACAGATCCCCTCGCAGGGGTGACCCAGGATCACGACCCCTTAGCGGCCAAAAGGTCTGTGAGTGGAGAGCAGACAGAGCTCAGTCCTTTCTGAGACATGGTTACAACAATTGTCACTTAGCCCACCACATTGTAGTACACTTGGTTATACCCAGGCTAGCAAGGAATTCTCAGGCTTTATTTAACCCTAATTAAATTGTTTTGGAGTTACCTTATTTTATGACAGACTAAAGTTTGACATAAGCGGAAGGCAGCACCAAGGATGCGTCCATCCAACCTTAAAAATGTTACTTTATATTGACCCTGTGAACATGAGCAAACCTCAGACTAGCCGCTCTAACCTCTGCAGTAGAAAAAATAATGAGCACTGATACAGTTATTTATCTTTCATGAAAATCAATTTTTTTGAAATGTGGAGAAAGCAGAAGAAAAAATGAAGTTCAAGGAAAGTTTTATTTTTTTAAAAAATGAAATATTCTGGGCATATATGCCCTGTTGTTCGATTGTCTAAGCCGTCTTGTGTGTTGAAATGAGAGGCCTGGGTGTTAACCACAGAAGGTTCAAAGTTCTCAGGATGCAGCTCACAGAAGCAGAAGGAACAGGGGGTTCCCTAACCTCCTCAGCAAAGGACACGTCCTGCTTTTCAATGAAGCAGCTTTTACTACCCGCCACATTCAAAAGTTCAAGGGTTGTTAATTTTCTTACTAAATTGAGAATTCCTCTGTATTCTGGAAGGCAACGCTATAAAGAAAGATCATAAGGGGAGCACAGCATAAGGCACATTGTGGAATCTTGGTCCACCCCAGTGAATTAACTGAGTCGCAGACAATCAGACCAGAAGACCCGGGAAGCCTCACTCTCAGGAGACTAAGGGACCCAAAAAATAAATCACCTTTCTGCTGAAACATCAACTTAAAAAAAAAACAACAACAACTTGCGTTTTATCAAAATAAATGAAACTGAGTCTATGAAACCGTTGTCTAAGAAATGTAGCAGGGGAAGCCAGGGTCGGAATGAGCAATGTGTACGTTGCTTTCTTGGCATTATTATTGCTAATACTGCTTGATATTTCGATGCAGTAGTCGTCTGTTTTCTTTTCTGAATGTATTTATCTTTGTTCATTCTTTATGTGGTTTTTGTTTCTAGTCCTTATCTTAAACATT